>BQNB010015592.1:0-73003 GCA_026074375.1 Tanacetum coccineum
AAACATGGATTAAGGTCAGTTACAATAGGGTTTTGAGGCCCTAAAGACGGCCTAAAAGCTGCTAGAATGATTAGGGTTCATCTCCTAAAAGTTATACAAAGTTACACCCTAAAAACCCTAAAATCAGTTTTGTATATATAAGAAAAGCGTCGCGATGACATCATGTTGTAGTCGTGACACCGTCGCCAAGTAGAATCGTCTAGCGCCGGTTTAAGTCGGCTACATCCTGACGCCGTCACCATAAAAATCCTAACGCCATCGCTTGAAGCCTGCGACGCCGTCTCCACGCTTTTATGCATAATTCTTCAAGATAAATAATGTAGAGTCGTAGCCTTGTCCGTTTATTCTCCAAATGAGCCAAAGTCACGTGTATTTCCTCCAAATGTCATCCAAGTGCTAAAAACCTGAAAACAAACGATTAAGCACATAATCTGGGCATATTTGTATGATTTAGGAAGTTAAATGACCCCGAAATAGTGTATAAAATGACACATCATCAAAACTCTAGAGGTTTACGCCTCACATCAGCGTAACTCTTTTGGCGATCACGAGTAGCTTAAACCCTATTTTTAATTTGGATGATCTTCTCGGTTGTTTCAGGAATGATCTCTGGACCAGTAAGTTGGCTATCTCCAACCTTAGTCTATCAGACCGGTGATCGACACTTACGACCGTATAGTGCCTCAAAAGGTGCAACCTTAATGCTGGTATGATAGATATTATTGTACAAAAACTCCACCAAAGGTAGATGCCTATCCCAAGCTTTTCCAAAATCTATCACGGAAGCGTGTTGCATGTCCTCTAGCGTTTGAATGGTCTTTTTACTTTGACCGTCAGTTTGTGGATGATAAGCAGTGCTCATGTCCAGTTGAGTAGCTAAAGCTTTTTGTTGCGACTGTCATAAATGAGATGTGAATCTGCTATCTCTATCTGAGATAATTAAGACTAGCACTAAACGCCTAGAGACTACTTCTTTCAAGTAAAGCCTCGTTAGTCTCTCCATTGAATCCGTTTCCTTCATTGGCATAAAATAAGCAGATTTTATGAGACGGTCAATGATAACCCAGATCGTGTCATGACCGCTTGACGTCTTGGGCAGCTGGGTAACAAATTCTATTGTAATCCTTTCCCATTTATACTGGGGAATTTTAGGTTGTACCAATAAACCAGATGGTTTCTAATATTCAGCCTTAACTTTTGCACACGTCAGAACTTGCTGACATAGGTGGCGATTTTAGCTTTCATATTGGGACACCATTCCAACTTCTTAAGATCCTAATACATCTTATCCGATCCAGGGTGGATAGAGTACTTAGACTTGTGTGAATCATTCATGATCAGGTCTCTTAATCATCCAAAGCATGGTAACCAACTTCGTTTCTCGATACAAAGGGTTTCATCGAGACGAGTCTCAAACTCTTTATCCATACCACAAAGGTTTTCTTCCTTAACATTTTCCTCTTTCATTGCCTCGGCTTGAGCATTCAAAATTTAGGATGAAAGGTTTAAATCGATTGTCATCATTAAGGCTCGAACTCGTAGTGGCTTAATCCTTTCCTTTCGGCTTAAGGCATCTGCCACCATGTTCACCTTTCTCATGTGATAACGAATCTCACAATCGTAATCACTGAGTAGTTCCAACCATCGATGTTGTCTCATTTTTAACTCGTTCTGATCAAGAATATATTGCAAGCTCTTGTGATCAGTGAACACAACACACTTCGTACCATACATATAGTGTCTCAAAATCTTTAGAGTGAACACTACTGCTCCTAATTCCAAGTCATAGGTCGTGTAATTCTTTTCATGAATTTTGAGTTGTCAATAAGCATAAGCTATGACTTTCTCCTTTTGCATTAACGCCGTACCCAATCCCTTATGCGAAGCATCACAGTAAACCATAAAGTTTTCACTTCCTTCGGATAAGGATAGGATTGGTGCACGACAAAGCTTCTGTTTCAACTGTTGAAATGCCTCTTCTTCTTTTTCTCCCCATTCAAACTTCACACTCTTCTGGGTCAACTTAGTCATTGGCTTAGCGATTTTTGAGAAACCTTCGATAAATCGTCGGTAATAACCGGCAAGACCTAGAATTTAACGAATTTCTGTTGGGGTCTTAGGCGATGCCCAATCCTTGATTGATTCAATCTTGGTGAGATCAACATGAATACCTTGGCTATCAATCACATGACTGAGAAATTGCACTTTCGGGAGCCAAAATTCACACTTGAAAATTTAGCGTACAATTCCTCTTTCTTTAGTAACTCCAAGATTTACTTCATATGTTCTTTATGCTCTTCTTGGCTATGAGAGTATATCAAGATGTCGTCTATGAATACTATCACAAACTTATCCAAATATGGTTTGTACATCCGATTCATGAGATCCATGAATACCGCCGGTGCGTTGGTCACTCTAAAATGCATTACTTGGAACTCGTAATGACCATAGCAAGTCCTAAATGCCGTATTTGGAATATCCTCTTTGTAAACTCTGAGTTGGTGATAACCGGACCTCAGGTCGATCTTCGAGTAAACACTCGATCCTTGCAGCTGATCAAATAGATCATCGATTCTCGGAAGCGGATAACGGTTCTTTACAGTAAGTTTGTTCAACTCACGGTAATCAATGCACATCCTAAAAGATCCGTCTTTCTTCTTGACAAACAAAACCGGATCTCTCCAAGGTGAGGAACTTGGTCTTATGAATCCCTTGTCAGAAAGTTCTTGCAATTGATTCGACAGCTCTTGCATTTCAGACGGGGCTAATCTATACGGGGATCGCGCTACAGGTGCAACACCCGGCACTAAGTGGATTTGGAATTCAACCTTTTGGGTTGGTAGAAGTCCTGGCAAGTCCTCTGGGAAAAAAATCCCGCACGATCGACACGTCCTCAAGTCGCTTCTCCTCCGACTTGTCTCCCGTCTTCCTATCAGTAATATATGCCAAAAGTACATGACACCCCTTCTGAGTATACTTCTGGGTCTTTGTGCACGAGATGATATTCGATCGCGAACTACTCCCATCGTCGCTTCTATCACCTTGAATTATTAATATTTCATTGCCGTAGGGAATACGAACAATCTTCTCGTCACAGACAATCACGGCGTGGTACTTGGACAACCAATCCATACCAATAATAATGTCGAAACTACCGAGCTCCACGGGCATTAAATCGATATTGAACGGGTGATCTAGCAAGTTTAACGTGCCTAATTACTTTGGGTAGTTTGTGCACTCAATACTCATCCAATCTTCAACATTCATTGTAAGAATTCTAATTACATGTTCTTCATTCATTTTATGCATTCTATGATGTTTATATATCACCTATTGATGTTTGCTAAAACACACATCATTTATAACTCGGAAAACACTATTAAAAGGACTAAAAATGCTAAAATATGGATAATTATCTTGCAAATATGTTTGTTTGGTATTTTTATGTCTTGCAGGTAAAAGGATTGAAAACGGTGCAAAAACGGGAATTATCAGGCTCAATTTGGTCAAGTCTAATTATTACTCAAGCTAAGATGAAGTCGTGAAAAGTCCCCAAGCATGCCATTAGAAAAAGCACGGAAAAATGAGTCCAACGGTGCCCTCAGATCTTATTAGGCCAGCCCGATACCCACTTAATGGGCCGGACCAGCCCACTCTTACAAAAGCTCAATTAATAAAACCTAGGCCCAATAAAAGCCCAAGATGAAAGTTGCAAAATCTAATTTATTAAAAAATGGTGATGTAAGCATGATGCAAGGTCAAGTGCACCGAAATTAAATAGAAGCCCAACACGTGACTTCCCACTATGATAAAACGAGGCAAATCAAAATTGGACATGTGGCTAGTTTCTTGTTATAACTTTTTAAATTTGCAAATGTCTGTGAACGAAATGATCTAACAATCCAAGTTGGTGCGTTTCATTTAAGCAATTTATAAGTCCACGTGGCATAATATGAACGGATGGATCAGTTGCACTTTTCTCTCGATCCGGAGTCACACAAAACAAAGCCAATGATTGGCCAATCAAGCATCTAATGATTGGGACAAAGTTACAAGTTTACCCCTTGGGCTCTTATAAAAGCTCACCCGCTCCCCTCAAGTTTGGCTGATTAGGAATTAGTTTTTGTAGTTTTCTCTTTAGATTTTCAGCTTATTTTAGTTTAGTTATAGTTTATTTCATTTTTCTGGCTTATTGTATCTAGCTTATTTCACAAGCTTAGTAGTATGATGTAATAAATTTGGTTTAAAGTTGATTATAGATCTCGTTTGGATTATCTTTTGCCTAAAATCATTCGTTTCTATTTCTTTTTGTTAGCTTACTCAATAAGCTGATTTTTCGTGCTTATTCTAACAGCTTATTATTCTCAAAAGTTTTTAAATGCTAAGAAAATGATTCCTATAAGCCATCTAAGCTCATTCGATTCATTTTCATTTGTTTTTAAAGTACTTTTCAAATGATAAGCTACAATAAGTTTGAAAATAGCTTATAGTTGTGCTTTTCTTGATTTTGTTTTAATAGAAGCTCATATTTTAAGATAAAATAAGTTTCTAAGTAGCTTATTTGGTCGAATATGAGCTTACATTGCTTAATCAAATTTTTGAGTGCTTATGTGCTTATTCGATTTATCATTCTAGAAGTTTTAATGCTTATAGCGTATGCTATGTCCTCGTTGCTGATTTCAGTTTGCTTATTCGAATAGTTGAGTGCTTATTTTGTTTGTAAAAAGGTTTATTAAGTTTTTCTAGTTGTAGATCTAGTTTTAGTTTTTATTCGTTCAGCTTGTTGTGTCAATTTTGAGCTTATCTAGTTAAAAGTGCTTATCTCTTTCATCTGGTACTCGAAGTAATCCTAGCTTTTTGAGTTTGCTTATTTGTTTATGCTTAATAGTAATAAGTTTGGTTCGTGATAAGTTTGAGCTTAACCGGTTTATTTTTTGTAACTTTCGTTTGAATTGCTAACTCAAATAAAGATTTCTTGTGCTTATTTAATAGGGGAATCCATAGATGTCAGCTTATTCGATTGTGCTAATTGTTCTTGGCTTATTATAAGCTGCTTATTCTAGTTCTTTGTTTCAAACCTTGCTAATTTGAAAGTCTTAACTTGTCACGTTTGATTTGGAGAATAAATTAGAACTTGGGCCTGCGTTGGTTTGTTGGACTTTCATGTTGGGCCGTTTGGTTTGCAAATTGTATCTAGCCCATTTTTAGTTTATGTGTGGTTTTGGAATTGTGAGTATGAAAACAGTAATTGAAATTTGATATGTTAAACTTTGACTGTTAACATTTGAATTGTTTTTGGTTGACTTTTTGGTACCGGTCAACTCACGAGGCGCGGAGCTTAAAGTTTTATTTAGCTAGACCGAATTTGATTATTTGTTTTAGCTAAATAAATCGGGTGGTTTACGTTTAATTGCGGTTCTTCAATTCGGTTCCATTTTCTATCCTTTTTCAATTAAATAGTGTAGTTTAGTTTAAAATTGTTTTGCTTATTTTATCATGAGTAGCGATTAGTTTAATTAGTACTTGTTAAGTGATATTGTGAATTGTGAATTAAGTGTGGATTTGAAAAATGATTTAATTAATTAATAATCTTCGATTATTTATATTATAATTTGAATGTTTTGAAGGGCAAAAGCCGGAAAGATAGTCAAACTACACATCTAGTAATTAATATCTTTTTGAGAGATTTTTGTCAAAATAAACCAACGTTGTGAGATAATTATCTTTTCAAAGGAAATTAATTCGTTAATTGACCTTAATTCACACTTAATGAACTTTTCACATCACTTAGCAAGCATATTTGTCATTTATATCTTTTAGATCAATTTTAGTATAATCTTGTAGTTTTAAATCTTAGAATTAATATTAGTTTAATTTTTAGCATAAAAATAGTATAAAACCAAAACCAAAAACGTGAATGACAATCAAGCTCGATTTACAACTTGAACGTAGATTTTCATTCACCTCTCGCCGAGGAAAACGATACCCCTGTTGATTACTTATTATTCTTTCATAAGAATAATTTGTATGATACTTTGCTTACGTATAAGTATATGTATTATATATACTATATATATCTGAGGGTTTATTTGATAAACGTGTGTAAAAACGACTACATCACCTATATATGCTTGCGTATAAGAAATTTGCTTATAAACTTGTTTTACAAAACCTTAAAACTATGTAGTTTTTTGGGTCACCTTGTGTGCTCGTGTTAGCAACCCTAGAGTAATCTTTTGGCAAATTTCTCTTCATTTCCTTTTAATATAATGTGTTAAGTAAGTTTCTGGAGGAGAACATAAAGAATGGGGTTCATTTTCATTTTTGAATGATTTTTTGCAAAATTAGTGGTACAGTTCTGAGTTCGAAACTTTAGTCGTGTTTTTGAGCACCTTAGGGGCGTGTTTGGTTAAGTGAATTTGGGTGGTTTTAAAAGGTTTTGAATTTTTTTTTTTGGGTAAAGGGGACTCAACCCCGGTAAAATATATTAATTCCCAAAAAAGGCCAATAAGTACAATGGAATGTGACTGAAGTGCCACATTAACCTCAAGCATAAGCTTGAACAACCACTATATCATATGACATGCCATACGATAAACCTAGCTTACAAAACTAATGACACCAATAGGAAAAAACCACCTAGGGTACATAAACAAAAAACGTGCAGCATAATCAACATATAAAGCAAGAATCTGGCAAGCTCCATCGTTGAGCAAAAAACATCCCATCCTTGGACTTCTTGAACCGACATGACACTAGCTTGAGGCGAACAGAAGTAAAAATGGCGTCAAAAACTTGTTTAGTCGTCCTCTTCTTGTTCTTGAAAAGACGCCAATTTCGCTCTTGCCAAATAAAATACGCCGATGCAGCAATGACCAATTTAGCAATAATACTTCTCGAAGACTTCCTAGCAGCAAATGGAACAACAATCGACATAATCTGACTAAAAACAGGAGACGAGGTGCTCAACCCAGCATACGATTTAACTTGATTCCAAACCTGTTGTGAAAAGGAACATTCAAAAAATAAGTGATCATGCGAGTCCGGGACCAAATCACAAAGAGGGCAGACACTTGACAGCGAACCCGAAACATCCCACCAGGCCACACGATCCTGCGTCTTTAATTTTTGCTTCACCACCAGCCATAAATTAAAAGCATGGCGAGGAATACACAAATCAAACCAAACAGCCGCAAACCAATTCACTTTATCATTTCTAGGCCGAATAGAGGACCACACCATAGATACACAAAAAGGTTTAGCCAAACCTGATTCATTTCGCCATTCTAAACAATCTTGAGCAGTAACATCCATTCTAGGCAAAGGGATTGTTTGGAGCAGCGGGTACTTGTTAATAAGATACAAAGGCCAATTCCACGTACCGTTATTAATCACATCACTAACCTTAGACGAAGAACTGAGCCCAGCTCTATACCAATCACGAACTGAAATGATATTGGACAACGGGCTCAATAAACACCACCTATCGAACCATAAGGACGTCTTCGAACCATCACCAATTTTGTACCATATATGTTCACGTATAGCAGGATGAAGTTGGAGGATTTTCCTCCAACCCCACGACATGTTACCACGAAGAGGCATATCCCAAAAATTCCTCCCTTTCAACTTATATGAATGAACCCACTTTACCCACAAATACGGCAACACCAAATCTGGTTGTGTTAAAGATTAGTTGACACTTCCATACATAGATGAAACTTTCATTTATTTTTTTACTTTTAGAATTTTGTATTTGAATTGTATATCACATGATTTTAAATTTTGCGTATAATGTTTCTCTTTTGAATTGTATATAATACATGTCAAATACGTCTATTTGTCATTCCATGCATTTGTGTAAAATATTTGAGCAAAACACATTAGACATTTAACCAATTTAAGATTAAATACATATGTAAACTTGAAATAACACATGTGCATTTTACATATAAAAAATGTATGCTAAAAAAATTATTTTAAAAATGAAAGAAAAAAATAAATTCCTAAAATTTAGGAATTTGAAAAAGTTTTTTATTAAAAAAAATTCAAAAAAAGAAGTAAATATGTAATTTTACTATTATACCCCTTTGAATTAAATAATAAAAATAAATATTCAAAAAAATCTGATTGGTTAATGATGGTTTTTGCAGTTCTGTACATTTATTTGGTTCTGAAAAGAACCTCACCCTATATATATAAAAAGACAAATATCCGTGAGAAGGATAAAAATATTTTTTTTTTTGAAAAAAGTTCTCAAAAAATTCTGAAAAAAATTCACAAGATCATGCATGTTGGTGCATGAAAAAGTTGTGAAAGAAGTTTTTCTAAAAGTGGATAGTTTTGCCCAAAAAAAATTATGAAAAAAAAATGTTTGTGCATTAAATCGCTTTTTTGTGCATCAAAAATTCGTTTTTGTACCCAACTTCTTTTGACTTTTTGCATCAAAATTTTATTGCGCATCAAACTATAACAAGTTGAAAATTTTGTGCATCAAAATTTATTTAATAATGCATTAAAAAAAACGTATAAAAACTCAAAAATAAAAACGTCTTTTACCAAAAGTTTTATTGCAACCAACATACATGATTTTGTGGAATATCTTTTAGAATTTTACAAGAACTATTTATAAAAAAATTCATTTTTTATCCTTCTCACGGGAAATTTTTGACATTTTAAATTAACCTTCCTCAATAATAAAGACTAATATATCTATATATATATATATAAATTATAAATATATATATATATATATGAAAATATAAAACTATTAATAGAGAAAGGATCAAATGATTAAGACAACTATAAAATGAGAAAGATACAGAAGAAACCACATACCACACATATTCAGATGCACCCACAAAAATGTATGCAACTCTCCTAAAACATATTCTCCTTCCTATAATAAAATTGGTGCTAGAAATCCTTCTTATTCTTCTCATTATACTTTTTCTTCTCACTTGATCCCTTCTCTATATATATATATATATGTCGTTAATATATATATATATATATATATATATATATATATATATATATATATATATATATATATATATATATATGGATCTTAGAGTGCGTTATTGTGGTGTAAGTACACTTTAAAATATAAAACAATAGGCAACAGATTATGGACCGTTGATCAAACATTATAGATGAGAATAAAGAACTAATAAAATGGCATGCATAAATGGTAATAAAACCAAAATGAATAGCAAGATAGAAACTCATTGCTGACAACTCACATGGTTTTATTATTCTCTCAAAGATCTAATTAAATGAATGGCATAATGGTAATAAAACCAAAAATGATTAGCAAATATGTATGAGAAAACTCATTGCCGAGTGATACATGTTTTGTCTTGCGTTATAATCGAAAGTTCGAAGCCGAGTGACACATGTTTTGTTTTGCATTATAATCGAAAGTTCGAAGCCAAGTGACACATGTTTTGTTTTGCATTATAATTGAAAGTTTCAAACGAGAACTTTTACTCGTAACCTATAACACGCATATCACCATATGTGATACAAAACAAAAACACGACAAAAAAAATAAATACAAATTACTCCGTAGTAGAAACTCTTTGATATACAAGAGTTGATTACAAACTCAAGTGATACAAACCATTTGATACACATCACCTTTACTTGATCATTATTAGTGACATATTTTTTTATTTTTTTTATATATTAGTAACACATTATTAGTGACACATTTTTTTATTTATTTTTTTATATGTTAGTATTAGTAACATGTTTTTTTTGTATATTAATGACACAACATTGATAGTTTAATACACAAAAATCTTTACGTAAAAAGTAAGAAGAATAAAAACACAAGTAGTATAAAAATTAATGAATCCATACAACTCCAAATTAGTTTACACAAGTTATAATAAATTAGTGATAAATGAATAAACAATTAGCTGATATAAAACTATAAAATTATGGTACATATATATATATATATATAAATTAAAAAAAAAATGAATAACTTTTTATTTTAACATAATAAAAGAATACGTCACCTCCATGGCTCTATCTTAACCAATTTGTTCCTCAAACAACTGAAAATAGATTTCTTTCTGAACATGAAACATAGGCCCAGATCGGGAACCATAGGCTCTTCGGCTAGGAGCCAGTCCCTATGAACTAAAACTGATATTGAACCGATATCATTTATTATTTGCCATCCTTATAATCTAAAAAAACTCAACTGAAAATCGTTAAATCCTCAATGCTCTACCCGAAAAAAAAAACTCACTTGCCAGCGTGTATCACCTTCTTGGTAGCCGGGTAGGAACGTTTTTACAGATCTAGCAGCCGGATAGCTGAAACTGCTCTTGGAGACGCAATAGACGGTGTAGTGACAGATCGCTATATATACATGTGACATATCGAATTTAAATTCTCGTGTGGTTGTTTGCCGCGATTCACATAAATGTTACTGTGATTCAGAGAAGTTTTTTTAATGGATATTTGTCAACTAAGCTTTTGAATTGAAAATCTTTAGGAAAATGAGCACGTGAGTTGGGAAAAGGGATAAAACGAGATCTGTTGTTTTTTCTTTATGGAGGGGAAGGTGACTATAGTGAAGTAGAATTATTTAGGTTGGTGATACTTTCTAATTAAGTTGCAGTAAGTATATAAGTTTATTGGTTTAGGGCGGGTATTGATGGTGGATACTGTATATGTAACGTATGAATAATGAAAGGGAGCTAATATCATGGGATGCAATGAAATAATAAAAATTATGTCAAAAATAAGATTACTAAAATACCCTTCATTGAATTAAGCTTAATTTTATTTTCTTTTAAACAAAAAAACACTTGTCACCTTTTTATTGGTGCCTATTATAACACACTCTAAAGTGTTTACCACATGAACGCAAAACTATGATCTTATATATATATATACTAGTTTCGTAGCCCGCCCATGGCGGGCTAGCTTCGAAAAAGAAAACGCAAAACAATGGAACTAAGCATAATGTGTAATATTATTTTAAGCTCACATAGTCCTCAGATATTTCCAAATGAAAGAAGAAATAATGAATTTGATACATGAATGTTCACCATGATTTATACATATACTCATATGCATGTCTTTATGTTGAAGTACACATACCCGCAATTTGTTCACAGCAAGTAGCATTATCTAAACAGGGGCATTCCTTTCCAAATTAATAACTATAACTGGAAACTGAAACTGATATAATACCTCCATGAGCGTGAAACAGTTCGACCAGAAACAGGATGACCTACAAACACGTGGCTAAACCCGCCTTTAGCGTATATGGTAAAATGGGCCACAACGGCTCATGATATGTTTGGGTTTACCCGAAATACATTTATTTGAATCTTGTATAATATGCTCATAACACACTAACTTAAAAAAAAGGATTTAATACATTAGAACATTAAGCATATCACAGTTGCAAGTGATCAGATCCCTTAATACACATAAGATAACTACTTGCTCTTAAAGATCTAAACAACTAAAATATTCCAATTGGTAATTCGTGTTGTCGGTGTTCTTAGTCCATCGCAATAGAACAAACCGGTAGTTCTTAGTGTTCGTGGGTGGTCACGTTTTTTGTCTGATTCCTTGGTATCATTAGTCCATTGATTTAGATTATTCATCGGAAAGTGCTGGGTCTAAAGAATGTTTTCAACTATAATTCCGATTTCAAGTCACAACCCTTTTTTTGTTGAGGTAACAATTAGTCCATTGAAAAGATAATTTACAAAAGTTTTATGCACCAACATACCTGATTTAATGGAATTTTTTTGAAATTTTTCGAGAACTTTTTAAAAAAAAAATTTCTTTTTATCCTTCTCACGAATATTTGTCTTTTTATTTGATCTTTATCCTATATATATATATATATATGGGATCAAGTGAGAAGAAAAAGTATAATGAGAAGAATAAAAAGGATTTCTAGCCACACATTCTAAATAGGAAGGAGAATTTTAAAGAGAGATGCATACATTTTTGTAGGTGCATCTGAAATGTGTGGTTGTGGTTTCTTCTTATCATTCTCATTATAAGTTTTCTTCTTATTTGATCCTTGCTCTATATATATATATATAAAAGATCAAGTCGTTAATCATGATCGTCGATTTCTCATGGCTAATCTAGACCAGAAGTTAAGGAGCAATCAGGTAGAGTCAAGTACACATCCTAACTATGTTCAAAAAAAAAAAGTACTCATCCTAACTTGTTAAAAAAAAGTACACATCCTAAGATTAGAAAGAAGTCTTTGAAAGATAACCACCATATGTATATAAGGAAAGTGAAATAAAATCATGTCATCATTTCACCTCAAAAGAAATACAAACAACACGCACAAAAAAAAACTCTGTGATTATCCAAACAAAATTGTCTTCGTCCCTTTTTGTGATCCACAATTCGCAACAGTAATTCGTTTGGTTCACCTATCCTAACCTTTTTATTACCCTCTACAAATTTGGTGCACTATCTGGAACCATGGCTCGAGCCATGGTCTTGATATGGGCGTGTTTTTTTGTGATTTTAGGCATGGCGTGTGTGACTGGTCTAGGCGTGAATTGGGGTACTCAGACGTCAACACCTCTTGATCCAAAATATGTCGTTCAGATGCTTAGAGACAATCACATTAAGAAGGTGAAGCTTTTTGATTCGGACCATTGGACCGTTGGTCAGTTTGCTGGGACGAGCATTGAAGTCATGCTTGGTATCCCTAACCTTCATCTCAAAAAGTTCAGCAAGGATTATGATGCTGTTCAGGATTATGTCAAAGGCAATGTTAGTGATCATTTGCGTGATCATGGAGGTGTTGCTATCAAGTAAGGCGACAAATGATCTTGTATGCATGCACACACGCGTCTTTATATATGTGTATTTTACGATATTGATGAAAGTCTATGATACAATACAGGTATATAGCCGTTGGAAACGAACCATTTTTGAAATCATACAAAGGAGCCTTCGAGAAAACCATTTTCCCAGCCCTAAAAAACGTGCAGAAAGCACTAAATGAAGCTGGGCTAGGAAACAAAATAAAAGCCACCATCCCCCAAAATGCCGACGTTTATGACTCCGGTACACAAGGTCCATCTGCAGGAAACTTCCGGGCAGAAATCAGAGACGTAATGGTCAAAATATCAAGATTTCTAGACGAAAACAACTGCCCTTTCATGGTTAACATCTATCCTTTCCTTAGTCTCTACGAAAACGAGGATTTCCCAATTGAATTTGCTTTCTTTGAAGGTGGTGGCCAAGGTGTTCAAGATGGAAATATTAAATACACAAACATGTTGGACGCCAACCTCGACACCCTCACATATTCGCTCAAGAAAGCCGGAGTTAACAAAGTTAAAATCATCGTTGGAGAAATTGGGTGGCCTACAGACGGCCATAAACAAGCCAACACGAAATTGGCCCATAAATTCTATGGCGGATTACTAAAAAAATTAGCAGCCAACAAAGGAACACCACTCCACCCCGGGTACATTGAGGTTTATCTTTTCAGTTTAACCGACGAGAATACAAAAAGTATTGCACCGGGCTACTTTGAGCGTCACTGGGGGATCTTTAGGTACGACGGACAACCAAAGTTCCCTATTGATTTTTCGGGCCAAGGTAAAGACAAGATGCCCGTAGGTGCAAAAAACGTGAAGTATATAAGTAACAAATGGTGTGTTTTGAACGAAGATATAAGGAATTTAAGTAGTGTAAATGGTCATTTGGATTTTGCTTGTAGAATGGGTGATTGCACGAGTCTTTCATATGGATCAACATGCAATAAACTAAGTGCACGTATGAATGTATCGTACGCATTCAATAATTACTTTCAGATGAGCCAACAAAGTGTGGAGGCTTGTGATTTCCATGGCACAGCGAAGATCACAAACAAGAATTATTCGACACAAGAGTGTCTTTTTCCAGTAGAGTTAATGAGTACTGGTGCCTGTAAGAAGATTGCCAGAATCAAATATTTAGTTGGTTTCTTAAGCTTGATGGTGTTATTGTAGTCTATCAGGATGATTTAATCTTGTTTCAGGAAATAGCAGTAAGTTTTGTAGATTTTTAAGTGTTAGATATAAATGCAAGATGTTAGTTATATCAGATATGTCGCATTTATAATAATATTAACATAAAAAGATACAAAAGTTGAACCAGACCCTGAGCTGTGGCAAAGACGTTCCAAAATCTGATCCTTAGCCCCAGTCGCGGCCAATCAGCAATACATAAGCTTACCACAGTGCAGCTCTCATCATGTTACTAGAGTTACAGCTCAAAAGAATTTCTTCATACGTACGTACCACATTGCATACTGCAAACTATAATCTGATTCACGCACGGTCACAAATTATGCAATCTAGATGTAGGAATTCAACCAATTTCCTTGTGAGATTTACATAACTAGTCTATATCTAACATATCAAATCAGTAAAAGAATAATTGTTCTGAAATATGAGAAAACGAATGAGATGAACATGGTGAATGCTGTAAAGATGTACTTTTTATTCAATACAACTTCCTACTGTCTTGATGAAGAAAAGAAGATTATTATGTTGGCAATAATATAGCTTTTTCAATCACAATTAACACGCTTAAGTATTTATAAATAAATTAGGCGATAATCTGATGAACCCAATCAGTACTATAATAGTACTAATGTTACGCAACCCACGCGACCAGCGCATCTTGCCACCTCTACCTTATTACCATCAACTTCACTCTGTCAAATTTACCCTTTGAATGCGCTAGAAAAATATTCTTTAATCAAATAAACACAAGTCAAGCTAGTTTCCTTTTCTACCAGAAATTAGGAGGTACGGGCAAATAGTTAAGTATAACTATCTCCAGAACCACAGACCAGCAATTACATACAAAAAAGGTGCTCCCTGCAAACCATCTTCACAGACTAGAAAAAGAGAACTCCCAACAAAGAATATGCGACAATCTAACAACATAACCGTGTGCCTATTTTTTCATTGAAAACTCAGGTTTCACCATATTCTTGCGCTTTTGTCTAATTTCTGTTTTTGCTGCTAAAACGACATCGTCTAAAAATTCTCTTTGAGGAAATTCATCTGGTAGGAGGCTTTGGTAAGTCAAAAACTGTTCTTCGGCTTCTTCCTTTTTATCAAGAAGGCTATATATGATTCCCTGAATAATTGACAAGGTTCGAATGATGTTAGTGCATAATTTTGGAAGTAATTCTTCAGATTTTCTAAGTTTTACAGGACAAATCAATAAGTTCAACATGTGCTAACCGTTGCCTAAGTCTCTGATACGAACCGGATCGATAATAGAATTGATAGAAGAAAATAAAGAAGATAGATAGTTTATATTGATGGGATAAACCGACCCCCCGATGGTTTATATTAATGAGATAAACCGACCCCCCAATTGATTAACAAATCAATACTTCATATTCATTCCACATAATAAGAATTACAACCCTAATGCCCTATTTATAATAAAAGACCCCTAGACTTAACTTCTTGACTAAGAAAATATAATAAGGAAACTAAATATACTAATTAATTAATAATATAATTATGATAAATTATGTTAATGCAAGATCGTATCAATACTCCCACCCTCAAAAACACCTTGTTCTCAAGGTGTTGCTTTAGAATGTCCCCGTGAGTAATTCCGGGATCCCAAACTCTTCTTTGAACTCCCCTCCTCTCATGTTGGTCATCATTAGGCCTAAAATGTTGAAACACATGATTGCTCTTGATAATCGATTCTATAAAAGAATTCAGGCTAGAATTCCCTTTTCTTTCTGATGGATGGTGATTGATCCCTGGATTCCATGTTCTTCTTTCTTGTCCCCTGCTTAGATCACAATGAAGCCCCTCAAAAGTCCTTAAATCAAACCCAACAGGAATTTCCACTTCTGCACCAAAAATCAGTCCACCCAATTGTTGTTTTCTTGGACCATGAGAGGGCACATCCTTCTCCGTTACACGTGATTGATCTCCTGCCCCAATCGTGATCCTGTTCTCTTGGTTGTTTGCTGATTTCGAAGATCCAATGCATGTGCTAATGTCTTCTGAATTCAAATTCTTAAGTATGTTGTCTGTTTGTGGTAGGTTTTCCCCACCATATCCTTGAGCAACTAACTGTGACAATAGCACCTTTAAAACAGATGTCTTTCACCTCCTTCTCTACCTCATCGCTACGGAAATTTTGCCCACTATTTTCTTCAAAGAGTGGGGTATTTTGAATCGGTTTTGAGGATACTTTCGTTGTAACTGTTTGAGGCGTTTTAGCAGGCGATATGGGATTTTGAATGAAAGACTGAATTAGATTTATCACCTCTTCAATCTTTTGATTCCATTCTTCACGCCTCTTATCTTCTTCAATCTTTCGATTCTATTCTTCACGCCTCTTATCCTCTTCGTAAATACGCATTTGTTCCCGTCTCTCTGGTAGTTTTTCTTTGATCTCCCATATATCCATCTCCATACTTTGCTGCACAATTGCCATCCTAAGTTCAGATCTCACCGTCTCCTTATGGACTTTGTGTAAGTCTGCATATTTGCTCGATGCTCTTCCATTATAGCCCGTCATGTGTGTGCCATTGATATCTGAGATCAAAAGATGTAACTTTTTTTTTAGAGAAAAGTGCAAATATGCTCCCTGTGGTTTGCAAAAATTGCAGACTTACTCCCCAACTTCACGAAAGTGCAGGTGGCCTCCCCAGTTTGAAACTTTCATTGCACTCGTGCTCCCTGCCAGGGAGCACGAATGCAATGGGAATTGAAACTTCCATTGCACTCGTGCTCCCTGCCAGGGAGCATGAATGCGACACAAGTTTCGTTTTGGGGAGGCCGCCTGCACTTTCGTGAAGTTGGGGAGCAAATCTGCAAATTTGGGAAACCACAGGGAGCATATTTGCAGATTTCACTTTTTTTTAATTTGTTAGGTATGTTAATTTGAATGCAATAACGAAATAAGTTTAATATGACTTTAATTTATCCATTAAATGATCATTACTTGATGCGGGGAGAATGATGCAATTATGCCTTCACCATATGTCATGTTTTGTGGTTTCGTAGTTTTTGTAGTTTCGTAGTTTATGTTTATATTTATCTTATATCCCACATCGCCCTAGAAGGTAAACATGTAAGCACTCCTTCTCCTATAAAAGGAGGTGCAAGGATTTGGTGTAGGATATGGTTTAATATTTTGATATTGGTAATAAAGCTTTGCTTTAATCAATTCTTGGCGGTTTTGCTAAGATTCTCTTAATAATCGGTATTCGTTCGAATCAACGGATTTTGAAGTTTGCTTAATTATCGATATTCTTTTGAATCAACGATAGTTGGAAAATTGTTTCTGGTATTCGGGTGAATCAACAGATTCAATTTGTGTTATCTCATTAGTTTTCCGGGACACAGTTTTGACTTGTAGTTCTCCATCTTGTGGGTCATAATCAAACATAAAAAAGTGTTGGCATGGCTGTTCATAATTTGAGCTAATCTACTGTCACAATTCAGCCCGCCATCTAAAGCTTCTATTTGCCCAACCTCAATCACAACACGAGACTTTGATTTCGTCCACACGAAAGGTCATTTTCTTTTCTTTCTATTGGCAGCACAATGTCGAAGACCCAAATGAGACCCCTTACTCTTATTCAAGGCACAACCAAACCCCTCTTTACCGACTTCTTTTTCCGTGGTCGTTTTTGGTTTTGGACAGATTCAAGATTCAAATCAACAGAAAGAGGAGAATTTGAATCGGTTTTTGAGCGGGTACCAAGTGGTTGATACTTTTGCGGGTACCCTATGGTGTCAACAGAAACAAAGGTAGAGCGTTTTTAACCGAGATATGAGATTTCGAATGAAAGGCTGAATTAGATTTATCACCTCTTCAATCTTTTGATTCCATTATTCACGCCTTTTATCCTCCGCAATCTATTGAATCCATTCTTCACGCCTCTTATCCTCTTCAATCTTTTGATTCCATTCTTCACGCCTCTTATCCTCTTCGTAAGCTCTAATAGCCATTTGTTCTCGTCTCTCAGCAAGTTTTTCTTTGATCTCCCACATGTCCATCTCCATACTTTGCTGCACAATTGCCATCCTTAGTTCGGTGAAAACTTTTTTTTGGATGTGAAGGGTGATTCGGTGAAAACTTTCTTTTTCTGGTGGTGAAAAGTGATTCGGATGAACAGGAATTTCTGGATGTGAATAGTGATTCGGATGAATAGTGATTCGGATGAATAGTGTTCGGTGAAAACTTTTTTTTTTTTGGAACCCTAGAATCGAAACAGCTCTGATACCAATTGATACGAACCGGATCGATAATAGAATTGATAGAAGAAAATAAAGAAGATAATATAGTTTTTTATTGATGAGATAAACCGACCCCCCGATAGTTAATTAATGATTAAACCGACCCCAATATGATTAACAATCAATACTATACATATTCATTCCGCATAATAGCATTAAAAACCAATTGAATTTGCCCAATTATAATAAAAACCCTTAAACTTAACTTCTACATAAGAAAATTTAATAAAAAGAAACTAAAATACACATTAATTAATAATAATAATTAAAGATAAATTATATTAATGACAAGATCGTATCAGTCCCCTCGTTTGAGTATACTGAGAAAACACAATTTGTTTTGGGTATCAAAGGAGAAATAAGTTTTACTAGTAAGTAAATCATCATACTTTTCTACCTGAAACTCAAAATGAGTTGGCGTATATGCTTCTGGACAGCTAGAATGAAGTGAGCACATGAAACCCACAATTAAAACTATGATTTTCGACCATTCAATGCTCTAAGGAGAAATTTGTCCTTGTCGAGCACTAAAACAGTATGATTGGGTCAATTTTGGTTGAAAAAATCAAAATCGAGTCGGGAAATGAGGTCATTTGCTCTAAGAATCAACTTTCATAGTAGACGAAAGAAGGCGAAAGGACTACATAAAGACACACCGAAGACAAATGCTTACTAAAATCAATGATTAACCTTATATTCCCTGCACTTCTCCAGCTGAAGCATACTGATACACCCCAATTACTAAATCTGCCAGAGAAGGGGCTGAAGTATAAATTTGACCTAAAACTCTATCATTCACCCTATATATCGTCACCAAACTGTGCTGCTATTTTAGGGGCACAACTCTATTGATCGAGACACCCTTGCTTAGTAAACAAACTAACCAGCAGATATAGGTGTAAGACTTTCCCTCTAGGACGAGGCATGAGGTCAATTCTTTTAAAATGGGTACCATAGACGTAGGTACGCAAACTTATTCTTTTTAGTAACTGAAAGAAAGTTCTAGAACATATCATTTCCGTTTGAGTGATTAACAAACCACCGCCAAATGGCCTAGTGGTAAGGTCCTTGGTTTTCTCACAAGAGGTCAAGGGTTCAAACCTCAACTAGGTGTGTACATTTGGGGGGTGTACATGGAAGGGTCGGAAATTGTACCCGGATTAACCCGGTGAGGCCCATTAATAAAAAATGCCCGCTCTCCCCTGGGAAAACCTGAATAGGAAAACTCATCCGTTATTTAGTTAATTCAACAGAACATATAATTCATCCACTACATTGAAACCTCAAAAATGTTTAAAACTATGTTGGATCGATTACGACAACGCATAAAAAGAAGTTCGATCGCGGAACGCTAAAATCGCGAGTTGTATCAGTACCAAGTTAGCAAACACGAGAGACTACAAAGAACGAAAAGAATATGCACACGATATACCCTCGTACCAAACCTTTATCAAAAACCTAATAAAGCTATTACAACGAGGAAAAAGAATGAATAACTAGCATCCCCCCTCATCTCTATTTATAGGGATGAGGGGGTAGAAAACTTTCCTAAATCAAATAGGAAACTCCTTGCCTTGCAAGGCAAGATTAATTAATCCTAGTTATAGTCTATTCCTAATCTAAATTACAATGTACACTTAACCCCTAACCTATGTTAAATTTACTCCTAATATTCCTACAATTTCCACCTTAGGAGTAACACTTAAACATAACCGATACTCAGCATCTTTTCCTCATGCTGGAACCTCGAACCGGGGACCACCTTGTCGACCAGGCATTGTACTTCAGTAATTTCCCTAGATTAGCTTTCATAGACTCCTTCACTTTCTTCTTTTTCAGCACATAAATCCTCTGCACCCCTTATGAACCAGTACTATTTGGTTTACAGTAAATGTTTGCCCCCAACCTTAATTACCCAAGGTGTACTTTTCTGCTATCCAGTCCGTGTTTGTCTTTTCTTCAAGTTGCTTGTCCTCCAACCATCTTTGAGCCACTGCAGCATCATCGTTACTAACCTGAAAAACCTCAGCTTCACGATCCCCTTGAGCTCCCTGCAGTTCCACCTCAAACCAAACACGTTTTTGCGCTTTTGCATCCTGTACTCTATGAAAGTTTTACTGAACACCAACTTTGTTTAGTGACAAGTTGTTTGAACCCAACTTGTTTAGAACCAAGTTGCCTTAATCCAACCATCTTTGAGCCACTACAGCATCATCGTTACTAACCTGAAAAACCTCAGCTTCACGATCCCTTTGAGCTCCCTGCAGTTCCACCTCAAACCAAACACGTTTTGCATCCTGTACTCCATGGAAGTTGTTTGAACCCAACTTGTTTGTGACCAAGTTGTTTGAACCCAACTTGTTTAGAACCAAGTTGCTTTAATCCAACTTGTTTTGAACCTCCAAGCTTTTGTACACCAAAAGTCATCACTTTTGCTTTCAAAGTATACACACAGTTCTTTTTCCTGATCCCAGTCATCATAACCCGACAACCTTTGATCACCTTGATTCTACCCATCTGCATCTTCACAGTATAACCCTCTTTTTCAAGAGTACCTAATGAAATCAAACTTCTTAACCTGGGAACATACTTGAAATCTTCCAGTTATAAAAACTGATCCACATGTCAACAGTATCTTCACCTTTTCCTATCCCTTTGATAGTGCATGTCCTATTATCACCTAACTAACCGAACCACCATCAAAACCCTTAAGTCATACAAGAAAACCCCACAAGCGTGTCAGTATGATAAACCCCACCTGAATCCATTTACCAAGTCAGCATCTCATCATTCCCTGACTACCACCAGTGCATTACCCTCGTCATCAAAGAATCAGAATCCACATCACGCTTAACCTCCTTTGACGAACCCAACTTGACTTCTTCATTGGACAGTCTCTTCTATCAGATGACCCTCTGAATGAACATATGAAAGCACTTGAGTTTAGTTCCACCCCTTGACTTAAACCGCGAACTTCCACCAGAATAAGCTTTACCTAAATGATCTGACCTTCCTCTTACATATAACCCGTCATCAATTTCTTCCTTTGTGCCTTCAGTTCTTTTCTTCAACTCCCTTGAATTCAGAGTCGCCAGAACATCCTCCATTGTCAAGGTTTCCCTCCCATACAAAAATGTCTCCACAAAGTTTTCGTAAGACGATGGCAACGATGTAAGTAACATAAGTGCTTGATCTTCATCCTCAATCTCGATATCAATATTTGCCAAATCAAGTATCAACTTATTAAACTCATCTATATGATCACTCAGTTTCGTACCTGGACTCATATAGTACGTGTACAGCTTTGCTCATCACATACAGTTACTAGCTAAGGACTATAGTCATATATCAGACTAAGTTAGCGTTCGTTCCAAATTCCTGCAGGAGTTGTTTCCTTAGTAACTTCCCGTAAAACCCGGTCTCCCAAGCATAGAATCAAGAAACTGTATGCCTTCTTCATCAAAGCAGCTTTTTCTCCTGCTTCCATGTCCGCGGGTAATGTCTCTAATGCAGCATCACATCCCTCCTGTACCATTAAAGCACACATCTTTATTTGCCATAACCCGAAGTCATTCTTCCCATCGAATTTTATGAAGTTAGAACCTAGTTTCATAGAAAACTAGAGCCATACCTTCTTTTTTACCTTGCTAAAAACCTTGTCAAGTTGTTTCTTAACCAACTTTACCGACAAGTCTCACAAGTCGTGTGCAATATACCCGTTGTTGCTATAAACCCTTCTTGTAAATCGAATTAATTAGAATAACCCTAAACCCTCGATTTCGAACAAGCAAACCCGATCGAAAACTTGAAACCCAAGCGAACCACGATCGAAACTTGAACCACAAGAAGAAAAAATTATCCCCACAACAACAAACCTTCGAAAATCAGTTTTAGAAAAATCCCTAAAACAAAACTTGAAGTCGTATATTTTTATTATAGAAAAATAAACCAACCAACAAGTTTGTAGTTCTTTTATTATAAAACAAAAGAAAACACTTTGTTGTCTCCTTGTTGTAGTGACGTCAGAAACAAAACTAACAACAAATCTTATCACCTTTTGTATATTTTCCAAAGTCACACGGAACGCGGTTCGCTTCGGTACGGGATCGCGAAACGGGAACGCGGTTCGCTAGGTCCCTAAAATTCGGTACGAGGGGGGGTAAGCTCATTTCGGAACGCTACGGTTCGCTTTGGTACGATGTACCCGATTTGGTACGATGTACCATATTATTAATAATATTATTTTTCTAAATTAGTATATATAAGCCAAAATGCCAAATATCATATGATATATATCAATACTCAAAAGATTTACTCAAATGTTTGAATTCTTGAATTCTCAAACATATACCCAAAAGATCAGAATATACCCAAAAGATCAGAATACTACATACTACATACTCCATACTACATACTACTTTAGTCAGAATACTACATACTACCCATGGTTAAAGTTGTATCTTGGAAGTTATATTAATATTTAAATTAAACTCATGGTTAAAGCTAGCTGTACCAAATCACTTTGGTACGCCGTACCAATTAACTTTGGTACGCCGTATCAATAGACTTCGGTACGCTGATTGATATGCTTCGGGAACGCCGAATATAGCGATCCAGATCGCGATCCCGAGCGATCCGAGTCGCGATCGTACCGCGTTTGGGTACGAACGATCCGAAACGCAAAACGCGGCCGAGTCAGCGTTTCCTGTGACTTTGATATTTTCTATAATAAAAACCCACGTCACCTTCTTTTTCTTGTCGATCGCTACTCCAAGAACACGATTCGAAACCCAAAATCGTTTTCTTTGCTCGAACCCTCGAAACTTCGAACAACTCAACACCTCGATCTAGCACTCGGACTTCGATGACCGCAATAAACCTATGGCTCTGATACCACTTGTTGGACGATTACGACAACAACCCGAAGTTCGATCGCAGAACGCTAGATCGCGAGTTGTATCGAGCACAAGTAGCAAACACGAGAGACTACAAAGAACGAAAAGAATATGCACACGATATACCCTCGTACCAAACCTTTATTAAAAACCTAATAAAGTTATTACAACGAGGAAGAAGAATGAATAACTAGCATCCCCCCTCATCTCTATTTATAGGGATGAGGGGGTAGAAAACTTTCCTAAATCAAATAGGAAACTCCTTGCCTTGCAAGGCAAGATTAATTCATCCTAGTTATAGTCTATTCCTAATCTAAATTACAATGTACACTTAACCCCCTAACCTATGTTAAATTTACTCCTAATATTCCTACAAACTACAATATCCCAATGACCTGCGGAAACTATAAAATAGCCCAAAAAACCATTACAAGTTCTAAGTGGTAACCTCTGATCCTCATCAAAGATGACAGAAAGTTTAGGGTCTATTAGACTTTGTAACGGTTATAGTGGTTAGTTAAGGTTCGACAATACATGTGGAAAGAAAGTTTTCATAATTTTAGTGACTGATGGCTAGGTTGCATGACTATCCACTATGGATTCTTTTATTCTTCACCCAGGAATTCAATAAAAGTAATAAATAGGTAGAAGATATAGGATTGATCAACTAGTACAATGAAGATGATCTAATGCATCTCCACAAATGGTTGATGGCAGCAGTGCAGCACAACTGATGTTGTGAACAAAAAATAGCCTTACCCGAAAAGTAATTGAATTCCTCAATATTCCACTTTGACAATTAGAGTTTCCTACTTGAAGACCACGAAGCCACTTAAACTAAAAAACTGTATTTTGAATCACAAACAGAACGCAGCTAGAAGTCTTTGTATGCGACATTTGTTTGGCGCGTTTCGTTTCTGTCGTCGTGGTCGACGGGAAAGAAAGAATTGAATGAATGTTCTTTTGGGAAAATGTATATGCTTTTTGTGATTCTAACATGTGACTTTTTGATCATGGGGTAACTTGGCTCAGGATGCCTAAAATAAACAGTTAGTCCAAGCAGACACTAACAAGCTAGTTATGGTATACAAAATGAAACTAAAAAACAATATAAACCAAACAATGGTTTTAGGACATAAGAAACATCCTTATGTGCATGATCAACTCCATTGGTATACTCGATCCATAGGAATATTTCCTGTACATCTTAGTCTCGCACTACTTTGATTGTTACTTAACTGTTGAGGCAAGACTGCCTATAAACTTAGAAGCATTAACCAGGATATGTTGGACTTCAGTGGCCAATTAGTCAGCTATGCAGTAGTTTTTAGTTTGCGGTGTTAGCAGAACGAATTAAACCCAAATAAAAACTATTTTTTCGCTTAAATTCTTTTAGACAAATCTAAGATAACAATGGGAAATGGAGCTCTGAAATCCACAATTCAACAAATGTAACTGTATCAGTATATAATATAGCAAGGTTCATACTTTGCAGAACCTAAAAGTAATTATTATATATTGAGGTTCTAGGTAACTCATCTGCCTAGCTCCTCCTCCCTAAGGCTTTTTAGATCACTCCAGTTTCTTGGTAAAACTGTAATGTTTTTAGAAGGACCGGAATTATTAGCACTTACCTACATTAAGAGTTAGGTCCCAAATCACGCAGCAATATTAACAATGAAACAATAAGATGACAATGAGATTAAAGCACCTGACAAAGATACGGCCGAAAATCTCTGGGATTCTCCTCTATAAGATCCTTTAATTGTTTCATAGCATCATCCAACTCCCCCTGGCCAGTGCAAAAGAATTTATTATGAAATTGCCAGATTAACTAATAAAGCATATTTATGGATTTTAGTAACAATACGCGTTGAAAAGTTTTCCACCTTCACAACATGCATTTGTGCAATCAATATTCTTATATTCCTTTCATCAGTGACTTTTTTCCTTTGGCGAGCAATTTCTAACGCGTTATTCAGCATTTCAAACACAGCTGGTCCTTCAAGATTCTTGTGCATGACCATAGCAAGCCCCTACAACCATAGCCAAGTTAAAACTCACATCATCAATATGTAAGCTATGCAAAAACGAGTTGTTCCTTTCTTGATCTATATGAGATGGTAAACAATCTGCACATTAAAACTCAATTTATACTATCTACTTTGAACAATCACAGGAATCAAGATGAAATAACCGAATTCCAATACACCTCTTCTAGAATTATACAAGGCCCCATACCTCGCTCCGGCGGGATTGGGTATGTTGTTGTTGTATGAAGCAAAGATATAACTTTTTACATAAACTATATCAAGAAGCTATTGTTATCGATGGATGAGATCATGTCTTAAACCCCTGAATCAGTTATAACCATAAGTTCAACTCTAATTGACATATGCTAGCATTCAGAAGAGCACAAAAGTTAATACTCTTAACCACAAACATACCTATGCAAAAGGAAAAATGATGTAGTTTTTCGTACTGAAGTGTATAACCAAGTTGAAAATCTTGATATTGCTAATTTTACCAAAATGCAAAACCTCCCTATGTAATATACCAAGCATTGACCCAATGACCTCCCTAAACAAAGATTATCGTGTTCATATGGATGGCATTGCAGATTGCATAACTAAAAGCTAATCAGATTATATAAAAAAATACTATATTATAATCGAACTCATTTAGTCTATAAACTTGTAATTCATCAATTTTGAACAAAGCCACCAAACTATTTATCAAAACAGCTTTTATTTAAACTACAATAAACATGAACCGTTTTCTACTTCCAAACACTCAAGAGTGCTTATATAGTTGTAAATAATGCCTTACCTGTTAAAATATCCAATTAGTATAAAAAAGCTGGAAAAAACATACATGCAAAGCTCTAAGCAAAAGAGGCCTCTCCTTCAAGACATTCTTAAACAAACTTTTGGCCTTACTAAAATCACCAATCATTTCGTAACACAAAGCTTGCAACAATCTCCATTCAACTTGTTTGGGCTCAATGGCAATCAACCTGTGAATATACTCAATAGCCTCTTTAGTTTTCCCTCTTTTCATCTTCCCATGAAATATCGCCTTCAAAGCTTCCACATTTTTAGAATCACCTTCCAATAACTTGGTATACATCATCATCTCTTCCTCATCCAAGTCAACCCTTTCCACCCTTTGAGTTTGTGCTAAAACTGGTTTCTTGGGACGAAAACCCATGAAAATGAATGACCCAAGAACCAAAATCACTATTTTTTGTGGGATTTTATTAAGGGATGGGTAATTATGTGAAATGGGTTTGTTGTAACAAGTGATAACTGAAATGGGTTTATGAGAAAATTTGAGAATTGGGTTGAAATGAAGAGGTTTGGGATGATATGTGTGAGTGTGAACAAGGTGTTTGGGATAATCAAGTGTCAAAGATGAAGAAAACATTGTCAAGGGTTTGCTCATCACAAAATCTTGATAAACCCCTTCCTTAACTAGGAGGGACTAGGCTGTTTCTTTGTTTTTGTCTACGTATTTCTTTGGTATATTTGTTACCGTTAATGCGCAATAAAATTATGATAAAATTACGTTAGCGTTGATGCGTATGCCGTGAGATTATAATCTTTGAATTTTTTTTTAACTTGTGCCTCAAGGGCCTACGTTAAGAACGGTTTCAGTGCTTGCGTGTCATCTTTTAAATGATGAGTCGATAGTTGAGTCCGACATAAAAACCACTCAATTACTAGCCATTAAGAGGGCGACACACAAGCTGTGAAGCTCTCTTTAACTTAAGCCTTGAGGCACAAGTTAAAAATAAGGTTAAGTCTATATATTACCAACAAACTTTCACAATTTTACACATCTAACAAACAAACTTATTATATTACCAATATAGTCATTAATACTGGCTAATTTGCGACGATATAAGTAATGTGACCTGATGATTTTTTAAGTGGATAAATAATCATTTTTAAATTTCTACATAGACTTTTATTTTCTTAAAATATTCCACCTAGTCACGGTTTGTATATTTATTTTCAGCCTGACCCGCAATAAATAACACATCAAAATATTTACCTTTTTCCACATGGGTATCCACCAATCGCCACCAAACTTGACGAAAGAAACGGGACATAAAAAAAATCAGTCTGGCTCGAATCTTGATTGATTAATTTAAATCAAGAGACAAGTACCATGTAGCAGCATGTTGGTTGGTTACGAGGGTACTTTAGATTATTTTTTTCTGTGGCTTTTGTGTTAGAAGGTGGGTGGTTTTTAAGGGGTAAATTCCAAATGGGGTTTGAATGGTAAAATGAGGTTTGGCAATGTGAGCCTAACTGTCGTTCAAACTCGTTAATTGAAAGAAAAAAAACCCCAGTTTTAAAAAATGATTCAAAAATCATATGGGTTTTTCTGTTACATGGATTATCTCATAGTCATAGTAGTTGTGGGCTGGCAAATTGGTTAAGTGTTTTATAAATTATTTATGAATTGCAAGAAAAAATAAATCTTTCGCTATTACTCAGTATTAGTGTGTTTGTGACTTTTTAAATTGTTAGAAGGTAGTGTTTGTCATTTGAGTAGTGCGACATTTTGACTGAAATGGTGGACTCATGTGTGGGTCAAAGCCTATGGCTTTCATGTTTGGTGTTTTACGGTAGGTTGTCGGTCGGCGGTGTGTGTTAAAGGGGTGGCGGAGTTGATGGAAATCGCCGGAAAATTTGCTAGAGAAGATGGTGGTTGCCGGATATTGATGAAGATGATGTAGTGGTGATAACAATTGACAACTAAGATATGCCACATAAGCATAAAAATAAATAAAAATGTCAAATAAACAATTTTTACCTGTTGAACCGGTTGCACGTCATCATGTTTCTGATAATATACCAAATTAAAAAGTTCGTATACTAGATTGGTAATATAATAAGTTGGTTACCTAGATGTGTAAAATGGTGAAAGTTCGTTGGTAATATATAGACTTAACCCTTAAAAATACCTTTATAATTATAAGTTTATATTAAAACGCGTGGTTTTAGGGTTTTTAAAATATGTTTTTTTAATATTAAAGAAAAACTTCACCACATTCGAGGTAAAAAAAATTATAAAACGCACTCTCAAATATGCGAAAAGTTACAAAATCGGACTTTAAACTTTTATCTATTTGCGACTTTTCTATATAAGAAACTTTATTTATCAAATATTGAATGTATATATCTATCGATTCACTCGGGAAAAAAAATATGCCACTGAAAATATCGTCGAATTGAGAACAAAAAGAGCCCAATATTGCAATGCTTCTAACATACGCACGATTTTATAAAAAATGTTGAGGTTTAATATATATTTTTAAAATATTTATGGAAATTATCTTTGATGTTATTGTTTCGTTGCAAAGTTAGTCTTTAGTGACACTTTGCAACAGAACGCTAACCTCGAGACTATTTCTTTAAAAAAAATTAAAATTTACGAAAATAATCCTTCGGGTTATCGGTTCATTGCAAAGTTAGTCCCACCCACTTCGCGGCGGCGCACGGGTTACAAACCTCGCTATATATAAAAGGGCAGTACGCCCTTGGTTTTATCGAAGAATATTAAAAAAATCCACGCTTACCAACGCAATATTATTAGGAAAACTTCCAAAATGGACCAAAGAACCTAGTGCTTTGCACTCTCTATACCACAAAACATTTCTTTGCCAAAACGGACCAGGGCGACTTGGCGACTGGGCAACTTAACCAGATTTTGCCATGTGTCCCGTATTTGTAAGGTATATTTTGTTGGGGCAACTCATACTATTGGGGCGACTTGTACTTAGGGCGACTGGTATTTTAGTCATTTTATCTTCAAAAAAGTACTGACACATAGTACATTGTACTAAGGGCGACTTGTACTTGGCGCAACCGAAATAAGACGACTAGTAGGTGAAAGTATATTTTCCCTATACTTCTTTTTGTATTTACAAACAAAAAATACTAACTAATATTAGTATACGGCCCCACTCATTTCTCACCTTCATCTCCCACACTCATCTTCCACATAGCCCTTCATCTACCATGTTTCCCCCCTTTTTGATAAAAATCTGCATTTTCTTCGACACCAACATTTTCTTCCTAACACATATCAGAAATCGATTAGTCCAGAATGTGGTACATGACGGTATGTAGAAATTAGATTTCTTTATTTTTCACTGTTCCTAATTTTGTTTTTGTTAATTGATTTTCTTACATGCTGATTTTCGATTATAGGTTCTAGTCAATGTTTTCAGTGGTTTTTTATTGTTATGATTTTGATGTATTCATTTTCTTAGCATCTTTTATTAGTTTATTTGAAGATTGAATATTATATGCAGATACACATTCTCAATGTATGTTTAGATTTGGACATCTTAAGGTGTGTGTAAGCTTAGGCTGGTTATTTTTGCATTTGATGTTAAACACATAAATTAGTGAAGACCATGCTATTAGTATCTTAAACCCAAGAACACTAACGGATCCCTATTGTTTGACTAATCTGCAAGAAGCTACACTTAATGTATGTTTTTTTTTATTTGATAATTTGTTGAGTTTCTTGTTATTTAGACATCAATGTATGTTTGATTATTGTTTAAGGTTTGTAAGCCTAGGCCTATTTTTGTTTGAGTTTGAGTATATTGTTATTTGGACACCAATCTATGTTTGATTGTTTTAGGTGCGTAAGTGTAGGCTGTTGATTTTTTTTTGCATTTGTTGTTAAACACGTAAATTATCTTTCAGTTTTTGTTTGAGTATCTTGTTATTTGGACATTAACATTCATCCATTATTTTTGTTAATTAGGTTGTTATTTGTTATGGTTATACGTTACACTAATGTATGTTCCGAACCTCTGTTATTGAAACTAATTGTCCTTTATTGCCTTTCAAGATTATGTATCTAAAGTCATCATTAGGAGTAAAGTGAATTATTTTTTGATGATAAACCAAAAGTTAGATGTGAAACGACAAAACTTGTTTAGGAGTACATGTTTTAGACCTTGGTTGGATTTATTATTTTTTGACCATGAACCACTACTGATAGATTATATGCTACGAAGACAACATAAAGTTGATGATGATCATCATGATATGCCCCTGATTTATTATATCGAAGGTCATACTCTACATTTTGGTCGTCCAGAGTTTTCTCTTATTAAGGATTTTCGTTTTGGAACTGTAAGTTTTGGGTTACATACTTCTGGTGAGCTAAATTTTCGTAATAGGGTTTTCCCGCATAAGATAGGGTTAATTATTACCAACTTAGATGTTATTGGTGTTATTGAGGACGAGGAGACCTTTGGCAAGCTATCTGATGAAGACGCAATACGTCTTTCCCTTTTGTTAGCTTTGGAGGTTATCTTTATTGGTCGGTTGTTGACATTCAAAGTGGATGATACCTTGTTCAGGTTGGTTGAAAATCTTGAATCTTGGAATGCATTTCCATGGGGTGAGCATTTATGGACTCATTTGCAGTTGTGGATTGTCTTTCATAGTCAGATAAAGTTGATATTGTTGTTCGTGTGCAGAAGCTTGACTGGCTTGAGTTGGGTGAACATGCAAAATATGACTTGACATGTAGTTCTTGATAGATGAATCAACCTAAGAAGGAATATAGTTAGTGATAGCATTGTTAATTTGCGAAGAAATCTCTGCCCGAAGATTCTCGCGTTCTTGTTGAATCGCATCTGCAATCATCTTTGCCACATCAGCTTGACTCTGTTGTCTTTCCATTATAAGCCCATGTGCAACATATATTGGAACTTGTGTCTTGGTAAGTTCCTTAACACGAGCATCTACCATTTTGGGCAACGACTCTTCCATGACTTCTTGTAAGTGTTGAGCAAGCACATGAAACTTCTTTCTTGGCATGAACCTTGTCTTTAGATGTTCAAACAAATAGTCGCATCTTCCTTGCAATTCATCGAAGAAACTCTTGTATCGTTTAAATCGTCCAGTCTTGGGTTTGAACAATGATAAGATGTGTTTTGACATTGATAATGTTGGTTTTGGTGAAGATGATGATGGTGTTGAAGATGAAGGTTTTGGATCAGTTACCGTCAATTCTTGGAGTTTCTCAGTATCCGAAGATATGAGAGTAGAATGAATCCTAGTGGATCTAGTTGGTGTAGGGGGTGGTGTATTCCTAGTCTCCTCTACCTCCTTCCATTTTTCCCTTCTTCTCAACTCATAATCATCCTCTACTGACTCATCCTCCTCTTCAATAACGTTCACAAGTTGTGAAACATCAGCAGTTTTCTCCACCTTCGGACTTTCCTTATTACTCCTGGGCTCTAACCCAGTGCCGGGATCATTTTGACTATAACTAATAGAATTATCAACCTCAACATTTTCTACATTCTCTGTTCCTTCTACCAATTTCTCAATCTCCTGAGCGATCAAGTGCTCTTTAACTTTTTCTACATTTTGCTTTGCTTCAAGTTCATCACTACTTTTCTGCTCAGCAATGCTTAGTTGAATGGTATCTTGTAAGATTATATCCTCATCATCATCAACAGTTAGGATTGGTGTTGGTGGAGTTAGTCGAGTTGATCGTCTTGGGGGAATACGAAGTCTAATAACAGTAGACTTTCGTTGAGCACTTGATTCTCCCTCATCCACATCAGGGTTAGGTGTCCTAGGGGCGCTAGTTGTCCTATGCGTTCCCTGGGTAGATTCAATCGGCTGTGACTGAGTCGTAGGAACATCTACCCCAAACATTGTATACATCTGATAATTCTCCGTAAGCTTCATCTCATCAGTTTTCATCTAATTCGGAATCTTCATTCCAAAACCTGCCTTATTCTTCCGTAAATTGAATATGCTTTTAACCATCTCATCATCTTCTATATTGTAATACTTATCACGAACTCTTCGAGAAATCTCAGGGAATGCAGTCATGTAGTGACTCACTATAATCTTTATGAATCTGGGATAAGGAATCGGTGTAGATGGATGTTCAAGTGAGTAGTGCAGTCCTTCCCATAGCAAGTTAGCATAATCAACATTTACATTGTTGACGAAGCAATACAACATCTGCATGATCTGCAAAGGAGGTTGATCATAACTAGTGACTCGTGTTGTAAGACATCGTGAAAACATCTTGCAAAGTGTCTACCACGGTTATACAAGACCAGTTGTCTTGAAGTTGGATGGCGATCTTAGTTCCAATGTAAACCAAGATCATCAAGAAAGAATGGAACCATCTCTGAAAACTTGGGACCAGCAACAAGGCGTTCATGGTTGTTGTCTGTAGCTTGAGGCAGTTAGAATATTGTCCTAAAATCATTAAGAGTGAGAGTGAGCTCTTTCCTGTCATGCATAAACGAGAGCCTATACTTTGATCCATCTTCCTTCAAAGTATGCTCGAATTGCCCCAAGTAGATCCATGGTACTGATAACGAGGCAACAATGCTGAATCTAAGTGGATGGTTTTGAAGAATGTTTGCCAGTATTTTGCTTTCATTTGGGCACAATGGATTGTCAAGATCAATCTTTTTGTTGGCATCCATGAGAGCGTAGCGTTTGTTGGGTGGACACAATTCTTCTTGATGAACATCAGCTTGTCTTTGTGGTTGTGCCATGACGATTGATGAATGATTAATGAAAAGATATTAGATAACAAACAATTTATTTGACATTTTTGTCTCTCTTTCTGTTTTAGAATATCCTTACCAAAAATTCTTTGTGAAATGATACTCTTTTAAGAATGATGAAGATACTCTCTGATTTTGAATAAGACTCAGATTTAAAAAAATTAAGAGATATCATTCAAATTCTTAAAACTTTTTATGAAAGAGTACCATTTTTGACACACAATAGAAATTTGAGAACCTTTTCAGAAATCATTTGTGCAAAAGCCTTTGTATTTGATAACATAGAATCAGTCAAACTCAATCCAATAATTGAATGGTCACTAAGTCAGTCACTCCTCATTCTGTTCATTGCAGAAAACGGTCAAAACCGGACATGACTTAGACCACTTAAACAATTGAGAATAGACATATTTGACACAAGGCCTAAAATTCATCAAAACTTGATTATTTTTTTTAATTATGAGGTACTTTTTCACACAATTTTCGATAAAACCGAAAACTTGTGTTATAGATCAATCTCGGTAACAACTTCCGAAAATGATAAAAAACACCTAAAATACGTTTTTCGATAAAACCAAAAACACGTATAGCTATTACAACTCAATCTAACAATAATTGGACTTCCGAAAATGCTAAAACTTCGATACACTCATTCGTAGACACCAACGACCTTGTCGAATTTGTATGTAACGCAAGAAATGATACACAAATTACTCAAACTAGTAAAAATACTCATTTCTTATCCATAATTGCTGTCGAAAATGAGTTGACTCGTGATATAGGATGTCGAAAATGCTCAATAAGCTTAAATAATCACTCGAAACAACCGAAACTTATCGAATAAGCATCATGTCAATCCGGATCACGCTACTAATCACAAATTAGATCACTCTTAATCTCTAATGGCGTATGATACCACTTGTTAGGTCTCGATTTATCTTGAATCACACGATTTAGGAAGGTTTAGAATAGAGAGAATTAAGAGAGGAAAGCAAGACTTTCCCAATTTTCAAATTTTATAGAGAAAAGAAAAAGGGAGGGAAAGTGAGTTTGTTACAAGCCTTAACTACCTAATGTTGATTAGGTGGGTATTTATAGGACAGGGAGGTTAGCTTCCCTTCTTTTATTATCCTAATTTTGCAATCTAGTCCCTATTCTTTGGATAATATGCTATTTTTCTCTTTTAGCTTATTTCTCCTTATTACAAACTACTTTCTACTTTGTAAAATAAAGACTAAACACTAATAGTAAATAAAACCATTTAAAGTATAATAATCGACACTTTTATGATCCTAACATACTTCTTTACAAATCATTATTGGCTGCCAGAATGCGTCATAACTTATACACTTAATATGTATGTGTAGGATCTTTCGCGATTATTTCATTCTATGGACACAGTTTGGATGACTGAAGATATTGAACGATTTCTTGGCCAACCAGGGCAGGTTAAATGAAAATTTCCATAGAGCGATGATTATACTGTAGATAGAAATTTCTTACATAAATTAGTTTGCTTAGACCCTGCAAGGAAAGGTTGACTAACTAAAGAGGTAAGTATTTATATAACCACTAATTAAATTTTTTGTAATACTAAAGTTTTTGTTTATGCTTCATTAAGCCATTTATTTGTTTCTTTCAGTGAACAACACATAGACTTGTGGGTCGGACTATATGTGGAATGTCAGACCCAAGAATGCTAATTGGGCCATGGTTAGTAGTTATTTTGTTCAGCTCCTTCTGCAAAGTGGCATGCCCTTATTTTATGCTAACGGGGATAGGTATGCCACTCCATGGAGCGAGGTTGATCAGGTAAAACTTCAACCTGAATAAAGTCTATTTTTTGTGTATACAAAGTTGTTCAATTCATATTCAAAAACCAAAAATCATTTAATATTCTAGAATGAATTTAGAATTGTATTTTTTATCAGTTATCAACATGATCCTTAATCTATGAAAAAGGTTTTTAATCTATGAAAAATGTTTTTAGAAATGGAACTTAGGAGGTGCAATTGATTAGGCAAATATCAAATAAAACATACAAACTATGTTACATTCTCCCGTGAAATAAAACATATAATCACTAATCAACATTAAAACATGCCTTTTTAACCAACATACAAACTTTTGTCTTTTATAATCCACCGGTTGAACTGGTATCTACAAGTTCTTTATCATCTAGTTTTCGCTTAATAATTTTTAAATTTTGTATAACCATACATAAATTTACTACTCTTTAGGTTTTTATTCAGATTAATGAAACGGCTCAACATTGCTGTCTTGCCCAGTTTCACATACTGTTTGGAGAGGTCACATTTTATGATAGCGAAGAAATGTATGACTATGACTTTCGCGATTGGTATGTCCGGGTTAGGGATTGTTTACTGGTACAACTAAACTTTTTTACATTTATACGAAATGTTTTTTATATGCTAGCTTATGGTTACACCTAACTTCAAAATAGAGTATACACTCAATAGGAAAAAATAGAGTATACACTTAATTGGAACTAATTCAACAACTAAAAACTTACTAGACTGAGTACAATATGTTTATGCATGAATGTGCATCATCCAAATATAGTAAACCAATTCCAGCTTGCATAAACTGCAATATCTAACTGATTATAATATGTTTATGCATGAAAAAAGTTGTTTGTAACCAGCTACAGTGGCAATCTATTGGCTACAAACTCAATTCCCAAAATAGCATTGGTTTTTGGTGTTGAATAAACTATTAAATGGCAACAAATTGTTTGACCTATAGATTTAAGCTGCCAAAAAATTTTCTCCACTTCTAATCACATTAAATTCGGCTATCCTTTTCTTCTAGTTTGAAATGATCCCACTATTCACCCATGTACTTATCTGTTAATATTATTTTAATTATTTTTCCCCTATTTAAATTGGGTCATTACCCTACCTTTTTCCATACCACAATCCCCTCACAAACATTTTATTAACTACAAATAACTTCCTTCCACAACAATGGCTCACCTATCTCAGCTAGCTTTAGCTGCAAACTCCATCCAGCTCACAGTCATGATGGCTTTGTTGTTTGAAAATGACAATGAAAGAGACTTTAAGTTGGTTAGGGAAACATATGTAATGTGCCAAGAGTTGACAGTTCGATGTCAGGAGAGGCGTGAGAAAATAGTAGAGATGCAAAGGTTGATTAGGTCCAATGTTGCCGCTGAATCTGTTAGATTGCTTAGGGAGCTTCAGGATGATGAGTTTGAGAAAGCTAGGGGCATGATGAAGCTTATCAGTGAGACACATCTCAAGGTCCTAAAGAAAATCTCTCTTATTGCTAAGTTGCGCAGACAATGATGCTCCAGTGATGTTCTATTTAGTGCTCCCTCTCATCTTCTGTCAACTTTACCTTTTGTGTTCTAGTTATTAAGGTTTGCTTGTCGTCTCTTTTGATTCTTTTATTCTAGAAATCATCCTCTAGATGTCATGTTATGGTTGTGTTATGTTTTCTTAAGTCTCAAGGTTTGTGTGTTTAATTAGTGAACTAGTTAATGAAGCTATGCTTGTCCATGCAGATTCTTATTACAAAGTTTTTATTTTCATATTGCATTTTGTTACCACTATTATTAAACGCAAGCATAAAAAACACATTTTAGTAGTATCAAATTTATTATAAAACAAACATTAACTATATAGAAACTAGATGAAACATAAAATATAAACCAACAACCTCAAACAAAATCAAATGCTATAACTACCAATGGATATAACACCATTTTGTATCCACCATGCATTTATTTGACTTGTATGACTGTAAATTGTTCTACAGGTTCAGCTTCCCGTTGTTCTAGACCGTGCAAATGTTTTTGAAAAGAATGGAATAGATCCAAGCGACTATACCATTACGTTTTGGCTAGCGGACAATGTTCGTAAGCAGGGGGCGTATTTGGTGACTGTGGTGTGTGGGTTTGTATACTTTTATATAGGTTGGCGCATGGCTTATCGTTGGATGTTGATGATCCTGTTGACGTTGCCCTGGCATATCGTGAGAAGATGGTTTAATTTTTTTAAACACAAATTCTAACTATACTTGTGTATCAAATCATGTGTTTACCACTTCTTCTCATTTACCTATTGTTTTAATTAACCTTTGTACCCTATTTATTACTCCTTTATGTTAATTGTTTTGATTCTATTGTAATTTATTTTATATATTACATACCCATAACTAAACAACCACCCAAGATTAATAGAACAAAAGCACAAGTAATCATAAAGTTATATAGTCATTAAACAAGAAAATAACATTACTAGAACAACCATTGTCATGCTTTTAATAGATAAGCAAAAGTAAACATTTACCAAAGTTTAATACAAAGATTGTAATCAAAGATGAGCAACATTAACAAACAATAGTAGCAACATCAAGCATCTAAAGTCTTTTAATATAATAAAGGAACTCCCTTTTTCAATGGGCCTCATGTGTGTCTCGTCGATCTTGAGCATAAGGTCCCTCTGCAACGCTAACTCCTGGTCTTGAAATTCTCTAAAGAATGCAACCCTTTTCACCATCGTGTTATTCTTCATCTCCTTCGCTTCATCTATAATGGCCTACCTTCTATTTAAACTTGCTTGTAGTGCACGAACAACCCCCATCAGTTGCCTCCCTATTGCAAAGTCGGTGTCTATCTCTCTTTGCATTGCCATAGTCTACATTTTTGACAAATTTGTGGAGTTAGAGGTTTCATGTAGTTCGGCAAGAGGTGATTGGTTCATGTTTACGTGTATGGTGGTTTTAAGAATCGGAGAAAGATGTAAATTTTTAATGCAAATGACTCCTTTATATACCACTTTTTGTTAACCGATGTGATTCATGCATGCATTTAATGGTCGTGTCTTTTAAATTACCCATTTAGGCTATTTATGTTTTTCATATTTAGTAAAAGCCCACTAACATGAAAGTAATTCAAGCCCATAATATTAACCAATTACCCTAATATATATGTCTAATTACAGAGGCCCCAAATAATAAACTTATATTACATTGTTAGTAGTATCTTAATAGTACATATAGATAAGATCTCACAATCTTACACAAGTATATGCATATGGATGGCTAAATTTGAATTTTTACTTTCTTCAAAGTTTTCTGAGAAACCACCATTTTGTTCTTTGGATAATAGCAAAAGGTATGTAAGTAAGTTGTTCATTTTTAAGTATTTTACAATGTTGTTTATGTTGTTAACATCTGTCTTCACAAATGTGTATTTTTCATATAAGGAACTAATTTTACATATTTAATATATACAGGATTGATGATTCGACTGAAAAGTATTCAAATTTTGAAGTTAACTACGATGGGATGTTCATTGAACTACCTTTAAGGTATGAATATAGATAAATTTTATCGTGTAAGTTAGCTAACTCAAACAAGATGAGTTACTCTAAAATGCTTGACATGTTGGTCTATAAACTAGAATGTGAGATTCGCGGTCTGTTTTATTGTATTCTTAGAAATAGCCTAGAAATAGGTTTGACAATTGTTGAAGGTGACGGTGATATGAAAAAATGTATGATATGGCTGAGTTGTATGGGTTAATTAACTTGTATATTGCCTATTTACCTAAAAACTTAGCAGCCTATTATTATAAAAACTTGACTTTTGATGCTTCTGATGAGGATATGAAGTATAAACTAAAAAGTCATGAAAAACCAAAACTGGATGCTGCTTCTATGTCCTTTGATGAGCTTGTTTCATGGGAAAAGGAAGAAGCCCGTTCCCCCTACCAAAGAACACCCCCTCTTAAATAAAAAAGAACAGGTATTAAATTTCAAGGAAAGAATCTGTATGTCGAGTTTTTACATGCTGACCGTGTTGATGATCACTACGACGTTCTTGATTATTAGAAATATGAGGATGTGTATGTTAGTGGTTGATGGGATGTTGGTGGTTCTAGTATAGGCTATGATTGGCTAGATGAACGTGTGTGTCACGATGATGGTTTACTTTGGCTATTAGTAAAGATGTATTTTCAAAAGATGTGGTATTGGATGCTGGTGGGTCTTCTTCAACAACTTCTTTGTCATTTGTATTGAAGAAGAAGGGTAAAAGTAGGGTTAAGTTTACTAAAAAGAGAGCAATTTTAAAGAGGTCAAAGATGCTAAGCTTAAGAAAAGGTGTTCGGAGTCATAAAGTAAAAGCTGGTGTTGCAAAAAGAGTTACAGGTAGACCAAACTATGGAAGCTTGGTTAGTTTGATTGGGTTAAATGAAGATGTGGGTGATGATGATCCACAACTCGCAATACAACTATCACAAACAGATAGTCCATCTAACAATGATTTCAAAGATGTTGACTAAATATCAACCTAAGTCTTTAAGTATGTTGTGCTAAAACTTATTATTAGTAAGAAAATCTTTTGTAATCATATGTATGTTGTGCTAAAACTTATGATTAAGCATATATTTTGTAACCATATGTTTGGTGTGCATAAACTTATTATTAAGCATAACTTTGTGACCTACTGCATGTTGTGGACCAACTTATCAACTTATCACTATTTATTAGTCTCTATTATTAACCACATTTCCTACATCCTTTACTACTAAAAATTAGTAATTGACTTTTAGTCTATATAAAAAAACTGATTCATGTAAATTTAAAGTTAAGACTTTACAAAGATACAAAGTTGTATGCTACTCATTGCCAAACACATCCTTTTAGTCTTTAAACCATAAAAGCTTAAGTAGAATATGAAAATGTAGAATTAGTGTTGCAGCTGGTGTAACTGTTACATTTCATAACCACTATAAACTTAAATATCCATAAACATCGGATATAACTCATAGACAACATAAAATAGTTATTGTGATACAACCCATATGTTTTAAACTACACAAAAGATGAACAAAAGCTTTCCAAAAACAAGGTCCACTAACAAAGGCTAACGCTAAACCATCTTCCTTTTGCCTTTCCTGGTAGCATCTTTAGTTGCTTTAACATCTTCGTTGCCTTTTTTAATTCCAAAATTCCTTTTGCAAAATTTGTTGCCAAGTTTTCACAGATGCGCAAGCCCCAAAATTTAATTCCTCACTAGAGGTGGATTTTTAGCTTCAACAACAACAATCAACGACACTGCAGGTAATCCAACATCAGCTTCTAAAGTCTTATAGTTGGACCTCAACTTATCTTCTTTAGAGCTAGAATGTTTTGAAACTCTAACACTTTTTGACCTTGACCCAGGTTTACCTTTTAACACTGTCCTATGATCATCTGAACTTGAATCATCATAAAACTATAAAACCTTAGAAGGTTTAGTATTTGTAGATTTAGAGCATGAACCTTTTTTTAAGCTTGAACCTTTTTTTCCTTTTGAAAAAACAGAGCTTGTCCCAGGTTTACCTTTAAATACAGTCCTATGATCATCTGAACTTGAATTATCAAAAAACTTTAAAACCTTTAATGGTATAGTATTTGTATATTTGGAGCATGAACCTTTTTTTGAGCTTGAACCTTTTCTTCCTAAAAAAACAAAGCTTGTCCCAGGTTTACCTTTCAATATAGACTTTGAGGTATCTTTTCTGACAAGTTTTTTGGTTCCCAAGTATCATAAGAATTACAAGTGTCCTCATACCTTAAATCGAATGCATTATCAGAGGATGTCTTAAAAAGGTGAGTGCTTAGAGGAATATCATAGAATGAGCTTCTCTCCAGTGATTCAGTGCTTGTGTCTGAGTCTAATATTATGACTTCTGCAACTAAGATATAATTGGTAAATTTCATATGAAAGGGGTTTATAAACAAAATACTTTAAAAGTATAACAACCTGAAGCCCAATCATTTGTTAATGAAGACCAAACATCTGTTAATGTCAGCTTGAAAAACCATTCAAACACCCCTTTAACATTCAAAATAATCTGGAAATTACTCAAAAAGGGGTGTTTGGTAAGGTACATTGCTTCAATCATTATATTTAACTTTGAAATGGTATTAGTCATCTAGAAAGGGATTTTTAAGGTCACTCATAAAGGGGTATTTGCTAAGGTACATTGTTTCAATTCATCATATTTAATTCTAAAAAGGGGTGTTTGGATGAATAAAGAATTTTCATAAACTTAGTTTTGTTAGAAAAACAACAATTCCTATAATGCTCTTTCTGAAATTACCATTCCTAAGAGTTTAATACTAAAAATAAAATGAACTATTACCTTTTTCCTTTAGCTTTTTCTTTTTTGGCTTGTTAAGAACAACTTCTACATTATCAATTCTCTTTTCTAGATCATCCAGAATGTGAGGTCCTGTTAGACTTGCTTTATCATCTACAAAGATAGCAAAAACTAAATACCTAACCAAGAATATAAATAATGTGTAGAATAACACGAATATGTTTGATTTGTAGTCTAACTTTTCAAAATATCCTTTCCTTTTTCATCTACAAACATAGAAAAAAAAGTCAAAGTGAGTTTGGTTGTGAGAAGTAAATTTAGTCATTAGTGTTGATTGTGTGTTTTAAAACATTGTCAATTATACCGGGAAAAATAAGAAGTCAAGTGTTGACTAAAGGGAATACGTATGAAAAGTTACACCAAACAAAATAGGTTTTGAATTTGGAGGCTCGTCAAGGATTTTGCAGTACCGGGAAAAATAAGAAGTCAATGTAGTTGACTAAGGGAAATAGTAAGAACAAGTTAAACCCCAACCCCACTGGGTTCTAAATTTGGAGGCCCGTCAAGGATTTTGGGCCCTGTCTGCATAGGCCCAAATTATGCCCTGATTTTATTTTGTGTTTTGTGACAAAGCACAATAACTTTAACCAAACAAGTATGAATATATCTACACTAGTAGTCAACATATTTGTTTTGTGTTTGTGGCTATTTCCTAGTTGCATTGACACATGAAAAAGTATATGAACATAAAAATAGAAATAAGAGAACATATATATCGATAAGATTGTTCTGCACAATTGAATGACTTAATGCTGACGCTTCAGCTCCCCTGTGCCATGATGGTTCCGACAATCTATTTCCAACACAAATGCATTGTGTGTTTGCTTATTTATATGCTTAAAGTCTTCCACTGTTTTCACAAGTCTTCCACAACCTCATACCTAGATATAAATCTCTTTCTTCTTACTTTTTTTAATGGCAACCTCAGGTTCTTCAAGATCAACCCCTCCTGCTTTGAAGGAGTCTATGAAGTTTAGCAGGGAGAGCAAGATTACCATGTGTATGAAGTTTTTCTTTATGTAAGAGATTGCAAAGGAGAAAGCTTTTGCTAATTTGTTGCGTGATAAGGCTGATGAGGTTAGGGAGCGCCTAACAAAGCTGTATGTGATGATTACAGAACTTGAGTCCATGGATGATCGGTTGGCGTTTTTTATGCTTTGGACTGTTTGAGGGATACGTAGAGGAGGTTGAATGATAAGCTTGCTGCTTTGGGAAATTTTATTTATCAAACTACTGATGGGATTCATGACAAGGAAACCCATGTCGACATCATGGATTTAAACAATTTGTAGTGTGGTTTCTTTGGTTGGTGATGGGTTTGGTTGCTTTTGTATCTATGAATGTAATGATCATGTTTTAAATATGTACTCAAGTGGTATATTAAGTGAAATGAAATGATCTTAGTATATTATGTTTTTAAGTTTCCATGTTCTTTTATTATGACAATGATGTGATATATAGCAATGCAACCGGATAGTCTTCATTGATTTGTTATAACTCTATGAATAGTTCCATAAATGGTGTAACTCCAGCAACTCTTGGTATGCAACTGGATAGTTTAATTGAGTGGCATATTATTGCTTCATGAATGCTTGTATTTAAAAAAAATAGCTTGATAAAATCACAAGCCAATCCCTGTTTAGGTCAACCAGGTATGTTTTACACACAAGTTTTAAATAGTGGTATGGTTCTGTCAATTAAATCTTAGACAAGCTTATAATTATGAAGTGGAAGAGTGGTGTGGATTTGAAATGTTCTTTTTGCTCTTGCTGTGAAGATAGCCATAATCATCTATATTTTCAGTGACCTTGTTCTTATCAAAGTTGGAACAAGATGAAAGTTAAAGGTAAGATGAATGGTAGTCCTAATTCTCTCCAGTTGGTTGTTAATAATATTGCTGGTAAACCATTAAAAACAATATTTTGGGGATTCTACATAGACTTATAATATCTACAGTGGTATACCATGTTTGGCAAAAAAGAAATTTGAGAATTTTTCTAAATGAAGCTATAACTCTAGAAGTTTTATGCAAGGCTTGATGTGGAAAGGATGATAAAGACTTCTGTAGTGCTTGATGTCGCAAACATATGGGACCTGCAGTGGAATCTTAATAAGCTAATAAAAAATATTCGCGTATTACTTGAAGGGGTGTTTGGGATAACTATCAGAGGTAGGTTCATTGATGTGTTATCATATAAAAGTTACATTAGTGGAAAAAGGATGAGTGAATAAAAAAACAAAATACTTAAATTTAAAGAATTCGACCACATTCCTTAAGAAATTCATGTTTTAAGTAGAAATATACAGAATTATTAACTACTTAGTTTAAGAAGTTGTATGGAGTAGACCACTGTGACACATAGCCTCCATATTATTTGTTTCGACCTGTGGCTCATACATCATGTGCAGATTAAAATCATGATTTGGCTCGTGATGTGACTGGTTGTTCAAGTTGTAGGAAGAAGTTGATGTTTCCTTATAAACTTGAGAGTCTTTGTTACTAGATGGATCATGGGTAGACTTTACCCTTTTTGAAAGATTGGTCTGAAAATAACAACAACATAAGCAATCATTCATTGATAGTAAACATAATTAAAACATGGTTTAAAAATCTAATACTTACTTGATGTTTAGGCAACGATACATTACAAGCCGTATCCCTTTGCACCACACCTTCCACACTTATTATTTATCCATCCCTCACCCTGTGATGGGATGCAATCTTTATTTTTTGGTCTCCCTGGTTGGTTCTTACATAGAATTGGTGGCAAAACAAATTGGAGGTCATGCGGAGTATGCCAACTTGATACATCTTGTAAAGGATAAATTATGCCTTCGTATGTACCTTTAAGACTTTTATTTAAAAACAAAAGTTTTGCCAACCGGGCAACACTACTCAAACCTGCAAATCTGACCATTGCACAAACGTGACCACACGGTAAACCCGAAAGTTGCCATTTTCGACAAGTACATTCACCCTTTTCCAAATAAACAACATGTATTTTTTTGTGCTTTCGTATCTCATAAACTTTGTTCTTATACACCCCTTTAACAGTCCAATTAGCGCTCTTTAACATTCTAGCATTTACTTTTGCAGTAGCTCATTCTGTAAGTTCGTCATCCGGTGCATCTAACATAAAAATAGATAGATGGTCAATGTTATATAGGTTAAAAATAGTTGTATCGAATAGAAACATTTTAATATGACTAATTAATACCTTCATGTTTATCTCGACGTTCATAATACCACTTTTGAAGAAGATCTCTAAACCAATCCATTAGCGTTGTTATTGGTAATTTCCCTACGTCCTTTTTTAACGCATTTATTGATTAAAGGTTGTTTGATGTCATGTAGTTGTATCTTGTTGCAAGGCAAAGTTCCCTAGACCATTTTCCAAACCCGACTTCGATAAGTTTTTTGTGAGCTTCCGGTCATACATAACGAATTTTAGAAATTCCATAATCTTGTAGGCTTTGCATGTCTTCCAGTATAAACCCTTTAGCTTATCACTTTGCATATTGCAATTCATCATCAAACCCTAAAGGGGGAGAGAAATTTTTCTCTCCCCTTAGAAGGATTTCCGACCGCCACTCCCATCATTCTCCGGTCATTAATCCTGCCCTATCATAGCCTTTCCTGATCAAATTATTCGTGTGTTCTGATCTTTATATGATCGTGCATCTTTATTTAGGGTTTTGGTTTTTATGGGTTTTTGGGTCGAAACCTTTTATCCTTTTCTTTTTTGATTTCTCTATTCTGGTTGTTATTGACCCATTATATGTGCATCTTAATTCATTAATCTCTGATTTTTCTTTTAATTGTATGTTAGTGGGTTGTTCAACTATGGTTTGTTGAAATCGCCATTTGTAGGGTTTCGACTTCTGTCGTTGGGGACCCTGGTATATCCTTTATCTATGTTTAAATCTTTCCTTAACCTAAGTTACTGATCTCTTTGATTGGTGTCTTTCGTTAGGGTTAGGGTTTTTTCGATTGTTTGCTCCAGGGTTTGCCGTTTGGGTTTGGATCTGCTCGTTTGGGGTCGTATGATTGCATGTAATGAAAGCATGATGGAATCTGATGTTGCTGGGTTTTCGAAAGTCGTATTATAAGTTTTTGTGATGGTGATGATCCTTTATTATCGATGCTTGAAGGTAACCCTAATTATTTAGGGTTTGTCATGCGCCACGTATGTAGGATCTGAATGTTACTCTTTTGCATGTTTAATGGCTGAGATTTGAAGTGTTATACATACATGTTAAGGATGACCTCAGTTCATGATGCTAATATAGGTATATCTAGTGCTAGTATTGCTGGAAGTGTCTTTATGTTCCATGACACATTGGAGTGCATTCCTATCAAGTATTGCCTGCTATTATGGAGACAATTAGACATGCGTTTCTTGGTTCGTGGATGCACTAAGGAATTGGAAGTTCTATGTCGTCTTCACTAGATTAAAGCTGAATTCATCATCTTTGATTCTGGTTTGACGAATTGAAGTTGTTAGCTATGGAAACTATCGGAATTTATGGCTGAATCCCTATATTTTAGGGATTTGGTTTGACTGGAATTAATGTGCATCTTGATCTATTCTGGGTATTTTGACTGGAATTAATTCTAGTCTTGACTGGAATTAATGTGTACCTTGATAGAATTTAATTAAGCATTAATGTGGGTCTTGACTGGAATGATGCGCAATTATATCTCTTTAATGAATGGATCATGGATGTTACATGTCTTTGGAAGTTGCTACGTGCATTGGAAGTTCTATGACGGATTCGACGCTGTGGGGTGGAGTTTATCATTCTGATATCCGTATAGATTAGTGTTAGGAAGTATTTGTTTTACTTTCTTTAGTTGTCATAAGAATGGTTTGTCATTCTTATGTTGTGGTTAGGTTAGTAGTTTTTTTAAGCTTGTATGTATCCAGATGGACTGAGATGAGAGACTTCACCCTCCTCCTTTGTACTTAAATGTTTTTTGGTGTAATATATTTACCGGGGAAACCCTTTACCCAAAAATACATTCTTGCATGCATGGGTAATCGCATAATGCCTATCAAATATAATTGTCAAATTTGGTATTTCCCTAATGCAATCATTCAACTTGCTTAAAAACCATGTCCACGACTCACCAGTCTCACCTTGGGTTACACCAGTAGCAATAGGTATAAATTGGTTGTTCCCATCCATTCCAACAACAACAGGATTTGTTCCGAGGTAAGTCCCTTTAAGATGTACAACATCAATGATGATCAACAGCCGCATATAGCATAAGAAACACTTAATCTATTAGAAAAAGTATTAAGGTTACTTATAATATAATATGTAATTGATAATACGGCATAACATTATAAACCTTACCAAATTATTGTACGCCGAAATAAAACTTATAATGAAAATGTTTTTTAACATAAAATATGTACATTCTTCAATTAATTTAACAGCACAACTTATAAATATTAAGCAATTTTTTAACACAATTGGTCCCTCGGGGACCATATTTGCAATCTTTGAAACCAAACTTTTTTTTCTTAAAACAAAATTTATTGATCAAATTACGCAGAGTAAACCAAAAATCATTTCCACCAAAAAAATACCCAATTCTTAAGAACCCTAATTGCCAACGATTAATCAAAATGGTTAGAGCTAAGTGGGTTGTTGATTGTTCTGTTAGTGTTTAGTTACTAATATGCTGTGTTTTAAAATGGGATATAAAATGGTCTAGTTTGTTTAAATGATTTTTAGTGTATCGGTTGTTTTTTATGTATAATAATCAAGATAGGTTTTCTTTTGTAACTTGTTATGTTATTTGGTTTACTCATTTGGTGTAGCCCTAGTATTTTTTCAATCAATGACATTTCTGATAATGGCTAAAGGGTATATGCCTTTGTTTGGTTACTTATTTGGTAATGGTCTCTGGTTATATGTCTGCCTTTTGTTTAGTTACTAGTGTGGTAAAGGTCTTTGGTTATATGCCTTCTTTGTTCTAGTTGACTGGTGAATGAAAAGAAATGCATTTTTATGATATTGATCCAAGTAACCATCTCTTATGTATTGACTTTTTTGCTTTATTTGTAGATGACAAGGGAAAGGGGAAGGCAATAATGAAAGGTTAGTTTACATTTGGTTGCATTGTACTGCTATAAGATTGACCCAATTTACTCTTTATTATGTTTTTTTGCTATCATTGTAGATAAAAAGCAAAAGCTAACAGGAATTAAGGAGGCGGATGAACTTTAACAGAGGATAAAGAATGTAGAAGAAAGTTTTTTCAATTTTAGAGATAAAAAGCTAAAACAAAAAGGTTAGTCCGTTAAGATTTGCTATTCATTTTAGAATGATGTGTTTGGAAAATTAAATGGTTTAATATAGTGTCTTTGGAAATGGAAAAATGATGGTTGGTCTGAAAATAGGCAATGACTCTGAGTATGTTGTTTGACTCTTTAATCCTATCATTTGACCATGCTTTTAATCCTATCACTAGATGATTGAGTGTCTGAGTATGCTTTTTGATTCTTTAATCATATCATTTCTGTGCCCTAAGTATCCTTATACATCCTTATACATCTTTGAAGAAATGATAGTTATATCAGATGATGACACATCTTCAGATGATGACACATCTAAGGACTCACATGATTATCTGTCAGAAAATTATAGTGAAGCTTTAATCAACTTTCTGTCTAGTCGTGATCCTCAATGGCAATTTCCTAAGCAGACTCTTGAAGAAGAGCCAAAACCACTTAATGTCCTTATGCAGACTGAGGAAGAAGACCCCTTGCCACTTGATATCGTATACCCATGATTTGATTATAATAGTCTATATAAAAATATATATCCCAAAATATCAAATAAGTAATAGTATAGAGAGTATCCCGTTAGATATGAAAATTTACTTTAGGAAAAGTAAAAGTTTATCCTCCGGGTGTCGTGTCCCAACGAGAGATGAATTTGAAATCCACGAAAGTGTTTTGTTTGATGCTTGAATATCGAATATTTTTGTTTTTGGATTAAAACTAAAAAAAATTAATAAAAATAAACTACATAAAAACTAGATAGCAAATAGCAAGCAATTAAACAAAGAACGATATATAATAAAAGATATGCTTGCTAAGTGTATTGATTAGATCCTTAAGTGTGAATTAAACATACAATTAAGTCCCTATTGATGAACCAATATCTTTCTAACGAATTATCTTCTCACAACATTGGCTTATATTGAAACAACTCTTATTAAGATATCGATTACTAAATTAATGCCTAATTATTCTTACGGCTTTTGCCCGCTCGAATAACCAAAACAATAATTTAAGTAATATAAAAAATTACTAATCAATATTTTCCCTTTTTTTATTAATAACACTTAACAAGCATATGAGAAAATCTACTCGCTAAACATGACAACTAAGCTAACAATAATAAGCATGACAATAATAAAAAGCATATTAAGCTAAATAAGCTAAACATGACAATAAGCATAATCATAAAGAAATAAAAGAGATAAGGAAAAGATAAAACCCGAACAAAAGATTGCCAAATTCGAGCTAATAACGTACCCAAAATACTAATCTTCGAGCCGATAAACCCATATACTTAGCTTCTACATTAAACCTTTTAATCATCACTAATTAATGACTACAGAATATCATTCTTAACAAATTCTTAAAGTAAAACATAAATGGATGACTAATACTTTAGCAAAATCTAAACATGACGCCTACAAGATTTCACAAAATGAAGATTAAACTTGATTATTTTAAAGAAATGAAAGCTTTGATTGCCAATAAGGGAAACAAACATTTCTAAAATGCTAAAAGTCGAAAATACAACCTTATCAATCCAAATTAAACAATAAGCTACAAAAGATGATCAACATGTCATTATCTTAATAATCATTAAAAAAAACTTACGAATTTAGAAACAGTTACCTACATGAAAAATAAAGTTTTACTACAACTAATTTAATAAATCTTCTCCTAAAAGTAAAAAAATAAAAAAAAAATAAAACAAGAAACGACAAGTGGAGATGCCTCCCTAATATGAAAGATATGAATGAATTTTTCTTTGCTGCTACCCTTCCTGCATAGATATAAAGCAGATAGTGGGCTTGGACTTTTTTTTATGGACTTGTGTTAACATGGGCCTCCTTCTTAACTTTGTATTAGGCTTGGTTATTTAGTGTGTGGGACTGGGCTTAAATGATATTTGAGCAATTGGTAAGTATGGGTCGGTCCGACCCATATAAATGGTATCGGGTCGACCCAATAAAAGATGAAGGCACTGCTGGATTCGATTTTTCGTGCTCTTTCCAATGGCATGCTCGGAAAATATTAATGACTTCGTCTTGATCTCGAAAAACGCGTAAACGTCTTCAAATCTTAACCGAAAGTCACCATTTTTGCTTTATTTTTAATCCCTTGTACATGCAAGACATAAAAACACAAACCAAATATATTTGCAATAATATTTATCATATTTCATGATTTTAGTCAAATTAGTAGTGTTTTCCAAGGTACAAATGATGTGTGTTTTAGCACACATCAAATTCCTCCACACTAAGCCATTGCTGGTCTCACACACAATGTAAATAAAACACGCCCGAAAATAAATAATTAATTCTTCTTTTAACGTATGACCCCTCACAATCAAACAAGAATAGAAAAGGTCCATTAAGAAGGTTCAAAAATTATTTATTTCGAAAACGCCCCTGTTTTAACCACTTATTAAATAAAAGATAAAAACTAAGATAAGAATTAAATAACATTATTTAAAAGGCTTTAAGAACGGGAGTTCGTCATCCTTGATTTTCACAATCCCCAACCTAAGTTTAAAACGAAATCACAGCCAAATATAAGAATAGATGCTAACACTACTCATAAATGCTAATTGTGTAACTAAAAACTTAACTTTTCACCCCCATTATTCCTAAATCCTCTATAGATTTTATTATTTTTATTGGTGATAAATAAATTATGGCCTTATTATTATTAAGTAAACCCGGTTTAGACCATAATTAGTTTGAAATCCTTTCATAAAGAGACGATATGGTGAGAATAAGGTCCACATTAAGGTTCTAATTTTGCATGATTTAGGGGTTATCCTTTTATTTCATCCAAAACAACTCAACTACGAGTCCAGAGACGGAAGCTTTATTAGATAACCCCGGAGTCAAAATTTGGCTTTATTATTATTGTTATTATTGCAATATTATTAAACCTCGGTCCTTTAAACAACTGACACATCGGGCGTCCTAACCGACAAGAGCCAGTAGTCTTATTTCGACCTCGATAAATTCCTCGACCTTTTAGAAGACTGCAACATCGGCTGTGAGCCAGCAAGATGCAGCAAACTTTTATCAGTCTCGGATTGTTATTACTATGTGCCTTATTTAGAAGACTGCCACATCGGTTGTGAGCCGGCAAGAGGCAGTAAACTTTTATCAGCCCACAGTTTTTATTATCATTATTATTACCTCCACCCTTTAAACGACTACCACATCGGTTGTGAGCCGGCAAGAGGTAGTGGTCTTATTTCGGCTTCGGTTTTTTACATAATTATTATAGCCAAATTTTAAGTCCTGTGGTCTTTTAACAACTGCCACATCGGTATGCGAGCCGACCATGGTCCAGGAGTCTATTTTCCCACAACACTGACAAAACCTCGATGTGTACCTTACTTTCACCAGAAGGAATCTCTACGAAGGGATCTAAACTAAGAATCGCAAAAACCAAAGCAACTTTATTTATTCAATAATATAACGTTTATTAAGCTGATGGGAGCAAAAAGCCACAATTAACCTCTATGAGCTCTAAAGAGTTCCAACTACTCCACGCTTAGCATCTAACTTATATAAAACTCTATCACTTTTCGTTCTTTGCAAAATTTTAAAGTTAAGCAAACGCTAAGTCTCGAAAGCTAAGGGGAAAGCTAGAGTTTAAAACTCGGTCAAGTCAAAAGCTACCTAATTCTACGGGCCTACTTATTTATATATTTTCATCATTTTTTTTCTATTTTTTAAATATATATCATAATAAAACAATAAAAAATTATAAAATTTTGGTCAAAACGGGGTTGCGTATGAACAAATATAGGCACATGTAAGATCATATTTCGGCAGAAATCCCCCCCACACTTAGAATGGAACATTGGCCTTAATGTTCAAAAGCATCGGGTTTTACCCCCACAATTAGGAACGAAAAAGGCAAATGCAAAAAATTCCAAGTGTGAAAGGGGAAACACAATATATATACATGATCAGGATTGAGGATTCCAAAATAAGTAGAAGATCGAAGACCGGATGATTGGAGGATTGAAAACAAGCACGGGTCTTCATGATCTTAAAGAATCCTGCAAAAACGGAACCACATACCATAGAAAGAAGCACACCCCCACACTTGGGCTATAAAATCACACACTTATTTATTAAGAAAATAGAAAGAAGAAAAGACACGGGTTGCCTCCCGAGAAGCGCTTGTTTTTGTGCGAGTCTCTAGCTTGACTCTCCCCATATCATCGATATATTAGGGACGAAACATGTGGACGAGCAAATCTCAATCGGACTTTCATTCAAGATGTTTAGATAAACATTGAAGTACATGAAAGTTCTACTCCGATGAGATACCACCGGCTCAAGACTAAAAACGGGAATGTCGGGTCAAAAATAGTGTCTTCACTCCTGGAGGAGATAAGAAAAGGAGATTCCACCGGATAGGTGAAATAAGGAAGAAAAATTCGGATAACATATGTAAAGGAAAGATAATGGCGATCCTTAAAGGGTAATTTCACATATGTTGGAGAAAAAGTGTTCTCATGAATGCCAGGGTCAAAAAATTTGACCATACTCTTCAAATCTTCTTTATCAAGTTCATCCTTTAAACTTCTCGGATCATGATCTAAAAATACCTCGGGAGGGAGATTAGGGATAGTGTCATCAATAAGCAAACTTTCAAGCTAGATTATATCTCCCTCCGAATCATGATAACCGTTCTCAATATCTGTAGAAATATCCATATCTAGAAAAGCATTGATTTCATCAATTATGCCTCATGGGTCAAAACACTCATCCTCGTCAGCATCAGAAAGAGGTGTGACAAGCAAACCCGACTCATCAAAGTTAGAGACATAAGAGTCCTTACTCTCGATGTTCTCTAACACCTCATCAAAATGAGGATTTACGGCACTAGAGATGTATTCGCCATCGAATTTGAAAAGAGGGTTCAAGTAAGTTTTAACATTTTCTTCCAGAACGTCCTCATCGGATAGTGACTCGTCATCACTAGAGGTAAAATCATCATTTGAATCGAAGAGAGGGTTAGAGAAAGTCACAGATTTTTCCTTAGAAATGTTAATGGGAGAGAAATCATCACACAAAGGTAAATCACAATCACTATCACTCTCGGATGTATCCTCGAACTCACTTGGGATTGGAACAAGATCCTCAACACTAAGCTTTATGAATTCGTTCGATTCCTTTTCAGGAATTGTGTTAATTCCTCATTCCCCATGATGAGAGAGTCCTCAGGCTCTAAAGTCGGTAAAACGGGTGTGATTGCAATAGACGGAGGTATTTGAGAAACAATTTCATTCAAAGGAATAGTACTCTCCTCGTAATCATAGTCATCATCGTAAATAATATTGAAACGTCGTGAAGGCTCGGGAGTATTAAGTACTAAGATTAGCCACCTGCTCTAGATGCTGAAGCTCTTTCTTTTTATTAATCTCAATACTCATCCATTAATTTACCTTTAAGCTCATCATCTTTACTTCTCACTTCCTTCTTAAAATGAATATATATTTTCTCATTACGATAATCTTTAATTGTAAGTCATTACTTAAACTTAACATTTCATCTAAATAATCGTGCTTTAGATTCTCCATTATCTTAGGATATTATTTCTTCAGGAGGTGATTGTTGATATTTGCCGCTTGGCTTAGTAAACATTTACCATAAGAATTTGTATAAAGGTTTATCCATGACTCTATTTTTTTTTTTCCATTCTATCGTGCACATCATTAATCCCCTGCTGATAAGGTCTTTCTTAATGATTTATGAATACTACGGGGGTTGGTCAAAACAAGAATAGTTAGAATTATGCTCAAAGTGGATTTGATTTATCGGTTGACACTGAAAAGTCTCATGAGGACCCCCGCAGTTTTCATAACAACGATATTGTTGTGGAAAACTGGGTGAATTTTGTAGATAATAATTATCACTAAAGTTTTGATTGTAGCTCGGTTCCTGCTCATGGACAAGCGGGAACCGTGGCAGACAATTTAACCCATAGTGAGAGTCATTCCCACATAACTCGCATGAGTATGTCTCGAACTGGGACTGTGGAGGTGGGTAAGAAAAATTGGGTGTTTCATTATAAGAATAAGGATTTGGGTCAAACTCATTTCCGGATCCTACACTGCTACAGCCCGGATAGTTTCCATCATTAAAGGACATTCCACACCACGTGCCAAACCAAAATGTCTTATCAAAGTACATGTAAAGAAATTTATTAAAACGGGATACGAGGAAAAAAAAAGATAAGAATTAAACGTAATAAGTGGATAAAGAAGAATATTTATAGGTTTTTTAAAGATAATAATAATAAAAATAAAAATATTTTTTGGTATTTTTAATATTTATATAAAATAAAAATAAAAATAAAAATATCTTTTTTGGATTTTTTATAAAGAAAAATATTTAATATATAATATATATATATATAATAGAATTGAAACACCACGTGTAGATCGTACACCTCTCCCCGGCAACGACGTAAAACACTGATTTGATTATAATAGTCTATATAAAAATATATATCCCAAAATATCAAATAAGTAATAGTATAAAGAGTATCCCGTTAGATATGAAAACTTACTTTAGGAAAAGTAAAAGTTTATCCTCAGGGTGTCGTGTCCCAACGAGAGATGAATTTGAAATCCACGAAAGTGTTTTGTTTGATGCTTGAATATCGAATATTTTTGTTTTTGGATTAAAACTAAAAAAATTTAATAAAAATAAACTACATAAAAACTAGATAGCAAATAGCAAACAATTATACAAAGAACGGTGGGAAAATATTTAATATTTTCTAACGAATATTTTTGCTAAATTTAATGTCCTAATTAGTCTTTACGGTCTTTTGCTCCGCTCAGAATATATCCAAAAACCAAAAATTTATGTTATATAAAATTTACTAATCAATATTTTTTTCCCTTTTTTTTTAATACACACTTAATTCACTAAGCAATTTAACACTTACACAAAGCATATGAGAAAATTCTACTCGTCTAAAACTTTGGACAAAACTAAGCTAATAATATATAAGCTTGCAATAATAAAGCATATTAGCTATAATAAGCTAACATGTCAATAAGCATAATCATAAGAAATAAAAGGATAAGGATAAGTATGAAACCGGACTAAAGATTGCCGGGAATTCGAGCTAATTACGTTACCCATAATAATTAATCTTCGAGCGATAAACCCACTCTACTTAGCTGTATACATTAACACGTTTGATCATCCACTAATTAATGATACAGAATATATTCATTAACAAATTCTTAGAGTGTAAACATAAATGATGTCTAATTACTTTTTGTTGGATCGTTTACTGAATAGATTTAACCTTTAGCTTGTAAAGGTTTATTACCCTTAGGAATTATAACAGCTACTATAATGAAACAACTGATTTTGAACACTTATTGATTATGCGGAAACTATCAATAATGCTAAGAAGAACAATATTTAAGAATCACAAAAAGAACTTTATTTATCAATTGAATTCTGCTTGGTCACGATTACAAAAAGTTATGATTGTTAATAGATCCTCTATTGATCTTGTAGAACATATATCTATCATAACTATGCATAGGGTTTCCTTTTTTAGGACTAAGGAACCCTAATGGGTTTACAAAACGCGTTTAAAGATCATGCAGAATCCTTTCCTAAGATTATCACATGATATCGCTCACGGTACTAACTCAATTTTATTAATAACGGTACTAACTATCTGATCTAGTATCTTACACTATTGTGTACCTATCAGTTACAAATTACACTAGCCTTTTGGTAACTAAACTAATATATACTAACTGGTACTAAGTTAGATTGTATAATTTTCCCAACAATCCTCCCCTAACATGATTGCTTGACTTGTTTAACTTAATGTTTCTTTAGTGTAAACAGATTGTTAGACCCTTATGAGGTATGTATCCAAACACTCTGTCAAATCTTGATCTGATCTTTGATAATTTTGACATCTTCAGCTATCCATTTTTATCAGCAACATATCTTCTCAGCAACACAACAACATCCAACCTAAGTTGGCCTTTGTAGTTTTGGGAAACTCGAAGCCATTAACGGACTTTTGTTATCCCTTTACCAGTAGCCGTTTGCTCTGGGATAGCCAATTCTTCATTGTAAACAACAAGGTGAATTGATAACCTTATAGTTTTGAGTAAACTATTAACTATCAACGGATTTGATTTATCTTTACCAAAAGTCGTTTGCTTTTGGACTAGTCAATACGTCATTGCCATAACATGGTGCACTGATAACCATTTTAGTTGTTAGCAAAACTATCAGCTTATCAACAGATTTGATTAGTCATTTACCTCAGGAAATGTTTGTCCTGGACCTAGCCAACTCTCTTCACTGTGAAGCCAAGGTGAGATGAGAACCATACAATTGTTCGTTAAATTTTCAACCATAAACGAATTTGAGAAGTCTTTACCAGAAGCCGTTTGCTTCTGGACTAGTCAATTCTTGATGTCTGTTAGACATGGTGAATTGAAGACCATTTGTTGTGTGGTGGTTTTTTTTGGGTAAAAGTTGTTGTGTGGTGGTTAGCCAACACCCAAACCCTTTTCACTTTCATTCCTAGCATTACTCTTCATTCCTAGCATTACTCTTCAACCTCCAATCCCAAATCAAGCATTCTTTGCAACAATTCCTTGGAGAGAGGGTACCTTCTTTCAACTAGGCATTGTAGAGGACTGTTCCCCTTCACTCTTTCGCTCTAGAGATGCATACTCACGAAGCTTTTTACTAGTCTCCATACTAAAATATCCCTATCTTGTTGATTGTTACAGAAGTTACCTGTATTTTTCTTTCTGTTGAGGTTTCCTACATAATCTTCAAGTAACCTTAATGACATTAACTCTATACATTCTGGTGTGATTTCTGAGTACTGATTCATCACCCATAATCATTATAAGGAAACAAATCTTGCATATCTAATTAAACTTAGTTGTACCTCACTTTTGAGTGTTAAATGCCTGTACAGTGCCCATTAACTCTGTAGGTCAACATGGTTATCCACACTTTGTGAGTGTTTACCTGGTGAAAACGTTGATACTTATGTGTTGGTTCTTTGCTCCATAATCTCACTATCTATGGTAATATTTAAATGTAATAATCTTAAGACAATTTTCTGGTGTTCATCATCGACTATCATCATATGGCTGATGGTCTTTGGCCTTTGGCCTTTTTCTAGAAACTATCTTCACATGACCACTTTTTCTTTTCTTTGTACCATGCTCTATCACTTCTTGTTCAGCAGGTACCATAGTTGTGTCTTCTTCCTTTGAAGTTTCTTTGATAACCGTCTTCTTTGAAATCTTCTTTTTAGGGTCTTTAGCCTCCTCATTCATCTCCTTAATCTGTTTCTCATCCTCAGTAGAACCAATAGCCATAAAGTTTTTATCAGACCTTTTAACCTCTTTATACAGAACTTGTATTTCTTCAAAGTTCTTTTTCTTCAAATCAGCATGCTTCTTTCCTCCTACATGCTTTAGATAGGTCATCATTTGGTTTCTTAGCTGAGTGCTTGTTGGTGGTCTGCTTCTGATTGCAGCAACTCTTTGTTAAGCAATGAACCTCCTTTGAGCAGCAATAGTATCATAAAGAAATTTGACTCTCTCTTCAACTGTAAATGCTTCTCTCTCTTCCTCTTGAAGCCTTGCAGCTAAAAGTCTATCATCTTCAATTCTAGCATGAATATCATTAAAATCTTGTATAAGAGCAGCCTTTGTAGCTTCTTCCTCAGCTAACTTTTTCATTTCCTCTTCTGCTTCCCAATCATCTTGCACCTTTCTGGCTATTTCTTCATCCTTAGCAAGCTGATCAAACTTTCTTTCAGCTTCATCAACCCCCTCTGACTCAGCATCTGACCCAACTTCCTTCTCAAGTACTTTCTTGCCTTTGTCTTTAGGATCAATTTTAGGAAGAGGCTTAAATGTAAGTACTGATCTTGTTGATGTAGCCCTTGGTCTATCTAAATCTTCAACATCTTTGATCTCAACACCTTTTTGTTTAGCCTTATTTTGGCTCATAGATACCAAAAACTCAGCAATGGTCTCATCATCTCTGAAAACAGTTATAGGAGCAGTACTTTCATCTGAAGTTCCATCTTTTGGCTCAGCAGTACCTTCATCAAGCTTGTCGGTACTAACTTCTACTTCTTTTGGTTTAGCGGTACTAACTTCATCCACATCATCAAAAACTTGATCTGTGTGTGCAGTTGGAGTAGATTTGGCAGATTTCCTCCCCTGTTTGTATACAGACTCCTTTTGCATCCACTTTTTCTTCAATGATTTCTTTCTCGCCAATATTTTATTTATGGAGACACTCTTGATCCAAGCATTATGGTGTGATATCACAGGTTTAGCCTTCTTCTTTAGCTGCTTGATCTAAGACTTTAAATATTTAATTTGTGCAGCTTGAGTTGTGGCCTGTTTACATAAAGACACACAAAGATCATATACACTTTGGAGTCTCAGGTCATCCTCATTTCCTGATAGGGATCTATCACTGGATGACTGACCTCTATGATTCCCGCAAGAACCCTCTGGAATAGAATCAAGAATAGGAATAGTAGGTGAAGGTCTGGGAGATGGGTCAGGCTGTGTCTCATGTTGGTCTGCACTTAGGTAAGGAGGAGAGGGTGTTGGTTGGGTTTCAGATGGTCTTTCTAAAACTGCACATTCATCCTCTGTTGGTTGAGCCAACATAGAAGGAAATAAAGGGGTCACATTCCCAGAAAAACTTTTACCCTTTTTAACCATAAAAGAGAAAACCTTAGTAGTCAAAGCATTAATATGGAAGTGGTTTAAGGGGACAAGCACATTCTTGAGTTGGTTTAACCTTGGGTACATTACAAACTTCTTCTTTGCATCCAAATGCCTCATAATACAATCAAAAATTAGTTTAGAAAAATTATATTTTTGATTAGTGGCTAAGCAAATCACTGTTGTAGCAATATTAGTGGGAATTTGATTCCAAGAAGTACTTTTAGAACTAATGCAGTGATTCACAGTATGAAAAAGAAATCTCCACTAGGGTGAAAATAGGGCTTTGTTAAAAGTTAAAACAGTTAGGTCCCCCTCATACCCCATTAGCTGAATAACATCAAATATAGCCTGATTATGCAAAGAATCTATCCCATCAGCATCATAAAAAAGAAGATCACTTCTTATTGATGCCTCTGAGATATTCACAGGCTTGCCAGCTACTTTGGCAGTAATATACCTAACATTGTTGATTATTTTGGATTTAGCAGACATCCAAAACTGTTCAACAAATGTAGTAGAGACTACAGGACTTACAGTAAGAGCATAGTGAATGAAGCTTCATGTAAGAAAGTCTATAATCTCATGAAAATCTATATTCCCATCAGTCTTTTCCATGTAAGCGACCATGTTGTGTTTAGCACAAGATTCAAGAACAGCCATATGTGTAGAATTTATGATCATCGGTGATTAAAAGATTAGGGTTTGTTAGAAGAGAGCAATTAAGAGAGATTACGTGAGTAAATTGTGCAATTGAGATGGGTTTATATAGGTTGGACAAACCCAAAAGCAAAGAAACCGTTACAATTTACACTTTAGACCCTTGGCGGTATTTTCTCCAACGGCTTTATAGCGGTACTATCTTTCTCCATCGGTACTAAAATTGCACTATCGGTACTAACTTTTGTCAACCAAAGAAATAAACGAGTCTGGGAAACAGAGTTCTTTCAATTACCATCAATATATCTTATCCAAATGGACTCTCTAAAAACCCAAACAACTTCATCGAAATTCTATCACTATGGTTAAAAATCCCTCTGCTTAAATTTTTGTTACAAACTGTACAAACAAAATCTCTGGTCCTCCCTCAATTGCAGCTATAGATTCAATAATCCAATGCTAACTACCAAAAATTAAATCTTGTGACATCAAATCCTTTGGTGAGAAGGTCTGCAACATTATGATCAGTGTGAATCTTGATAACTTCTAAAAGTCTTTTCTCAAAGCAATCTCTTATAAAATGAAATCGAATCTCAATATGTTTGGTCCTAGAATGAGCAACATGATTCTTGATAACACTTATAGTGCTCTCATTATCAATATGGATTTTGGTGTTCATGAAATTGAAACCATAATCCATCATTGATCTCTGGTATCCATAATACTCGCCACAAACAGTAGTAGCTGCAACATATTATGCCTTAGTAGTAGAATTTGCCACAATAGTCTGCTTCTTGCATTGCCAAGATATCAATCTTCTACCAAGAAATTGACAGCCACCTGTTGCTGATTTTCTTTAAAGACTGGCTCCTCCATAATCACTACCTGAGAAAGCTTCTAGTTCAAAAGGTGAATCCGTAGGATACCATAAACCTAATTTGGGTTGATGTTTGAGGAACCTAAAAATCCTTTTTACTGCATTTAAGTATGAAGCTTTTGGTGTGACTTGAAACCTAGCACATGCACAGACAGCAAACATGATGTCTGGCCTTCATGCAGTTTAATACATTAGAGAGCCAAATCATGTCTGTAGTCTGTACTCATCTACATCTTCACATCTTCATCCTTGACCAGTGGCTTATTAGACTCAATAGGAGTAGTAGCTGTTCTGATGGACCAAAAATCAAACTTCTTAAGGATGTCAGCTAATATTATCCCGACAATAATAAAGATACCATCAGGTTGTTGCTCACTTTAATGTCCCAAAAAGAAAGTGGTTTCATGGAGCTCATTAGGATTCTTTTGATGCATACAGTCTTCAAACTATGTACAATAGACTTCTTTGTAGAACCAAAACTAATGTCATCCCACGTACACTTGGATAACATAATGTTTATCTTTTTCTTCTTTTTTTTTTATTTTTGTTCTTTTTTTATTTTTTTATTGATAAACAATGTTTTGCTTATTGGTACATCTCTTGAAAACCATTTTACATCAGAAAAGAAGAAGTGTCTCATACTAACTCTAGGAGCTTGATGTAGACATAAAGGAGCTTTAATCACATATTGACTTTGTTTGAATGAGAAGATCAACAAGCCTGGAGGTTGACTCGGACATACACCTCCTCACTTAAAATAGTTCCATTAGAGAAATGCACTTTTCAACATACATTGGTAGACAGTAATATCCCATGTATGTTGCAAAGGCTAAAAATAAACCTGATTGCCTTATCCTGGCAAAAAACATGTGCACAAAACACTCTATCATAATCTATTCTTTCTCCTATCTAAACTTGTACTACAAGCAAGGCATTTGTTTTTCACAACAAATATTCTTATCTCTTTTATTCTTAAAGACCACTTTTGTGCCAATTTCCTTTTCCCAGATGGCACATCAACAGTATCTAAACCTTCGTAATTTGAACTACAGCAATTCCTCCTTGCATTGCTTCAACCGCTTTTCATTTTGTAAGGCTTGTGATATGGTTCTTGGGTTCTTCTTGGGAGAGAAAGCAGGATAACAAAAATTCTGATGTATTTTTGATAAAGTTCTATTCTGTTTGGAGATGTAGCCACCAATGCTTGTCTATGCTGAAGGAAGCTTTTGAATTGTCTTCTTGTTTGAACTGCTGATTTAGGATCTCCTAGAATTTGATCTTTTGGATGCTTTTTATGAATTCTGAGTGTGGGAATAGGACTGACATTAATGGTGTCATCCATATTGTTGAAATCAGCCACTGCACCCACATTCTCATCATCATAGGCCCATGAATATGCCAATCACTTGAAATGCATCAGAATATCTTCCAAATTCACGGCTATACTTAGGCAATGGGTAAATCTGCATTTAGTAGGAGTAGATCATCACATAGGTTAGTTTTTCCTCCAAGATAGACAAATGATGATTCACCAGCATTTGCACCTGTGGAAGTACTAGCAGCACTAACATATGGTGTGGTAGCAGTACTAACAGATGACCTACCAGTACTAAGTTTGGTAATACTGGTAGTTTGAGCTGCTCTCTTTTGGGATGCAATATTCCTCTTTTCCTCTTCAAAAGCTTGTCTTGTGGCATCATCTAGAGCTGTAGCAACCATTTCTTAAGCAATCATCTTCTCAAGGTCATCATGCAAGACTTGTTCATCTTCTGTCATCTGATGTTGTCCTTCCTTATCAGCAACATCTTCTGAATCTTATACATCATTGTCTTTAGGAGAACTTTTAGAACGGTTTTCATGTGTCTAGCTGAGCCACTTCTACATGAAATCTTATCTATTGAGGTTGTAGTGGAAGCAGTATGTATTCCTGAGTAGGTCCTTTATCTTTTCCTGATGACCCTGCAACATAAGAATCTTGTGTACCTGCATCCACATTAACCTGAATTTCTACACTAACAAGAATATAATTTATTGAATTGGTAAGAAAATCAAGATCAAACATCCAATTAGGACCAGTTCCTGTTACATTTGGTTGATCTTCAAGAAAATTGATGTGCAGATTCTCTTCTACCCTTTTAGTCCTTTTGTTGTATACTCTAAAGGCTTTACTAGTGGTAGAGTATCCAAGCAACATAATCCTTCATAGATTTCCCATCAATCTTGCCCAGGCTATTTCTAAGGTGTTTAAATGGTCAATGGGCACCCAAAAGGTCTCATAAAACTAATACTAGGTAAGTTACCTATTAATAGTTGATAAGGTTTCTTATTTTGAGGTTTGGTCACTAATACCCTATTTAGTACATAGCAGGCAGTATTTACTGCCTCTGCCCAAAACAAGATAGGTAAAAGTAAATTTTCTAACATAGGTCTAGCTGCCTCAATTAGGGTCATGTTTTTCCTTTCTGCAAAACCATTCTGCTGTAGAGTTTTAGCCACACTAAACTCCCTTTTTATTTTCTTCTTAGCACATAATTCATTCATAGCATGGTTATTAAACTCTGTCCCATTATCACATCTAATGATTTTAACATTATGATTCAATTAGTTTTCTAAGCCTATGATAAATTTACAAAGGATTTCAGATGTTTCATCCTTGGTAGCTAAGAAAAATACCCAACTAAATCTGCCGAAATCATCAGTCACAACCAAACAGTACCTTTTCTTGTTAATATTTCTAAGTAGACATGTCCAATAAGTCATATGAAGTAATTATAGGGGCTTTTGATGATTTTTCTAACCTTCCGGCCTATACGAGGCCCTTATGTTGCTTACCCTTCTTGCAGGCAACACAAGTGTGGTCATTCACAAAAAAATTTGAAGGTAAACCTCTAACTAGGTGACCTTTAACAAGTTTGTTTATATTTTTGAAATTCACATGACCTAATCTCATGTGCCATAATTTAGACTCATCTGCTGTTGCATTTTCATATAAACAAGTTATACCTCTAGAGGGAATAATGTTCTTTAAGTCCAAGTTGTACACATCATCGTTTCTAGGAGCTCTAAGTTCAACTTGACTTTCATCAAGAAGCTTAAAGCTATGAGACAGGATAAGGCATTCAGACTCAGTAAAAAGGACACTATTTTTCTTGTCACACATTTGTGAGACAGAGAAAAGGTTAAACTTAAGTTCATCTACAAAGTAAACATCATCAAAGTCTAAATTAGCGGTTCTTAATTTACTTTTACCGAATAATTTTACCTCATTTGGATCACTTCCAAATGCCATAAGCCTCCATTTAATCTGCTAGTCTGAAAGATAAAGCTTTATTGACAGTTCTTATGGCTAGAGCAACCACTATCCCCACTGCATGATCCCTGTAACAAGATCTCTGGTATGCCATGCACAAAAAGTAGAGATTAGTATCTCTTAGGGATCCTATGCCACATACAGACTTAGATATCCTTTTAGTTTTTTTTTTTTTTTTTTTTTTTTTTTTTTTTTTTTTTCTTTTTTTTCTTTTTGGTTAAACATACTCTACCTTTTGAGCAATTAAATGATCATTGTTTTGGACACATGGATCCAAGTAATTACACTGTAGGACTCCAAACCCACCTTGACATCCTTTAAGGTCAGTATCTCTTACCCTTCCAGATTAACTATACTCTTGTCCCAGCAATAGTCATATTTTAAACCCCAAAAGTTTTAACTATCTTGTTTTTAGTCTTTCGGGGCTAAAAAAGTAGTTTTGTGTAGTAAGACCTCTTGATAGGTGAATATGAGCCTCTTGGTTTTACATTGTACATTCTTGGGTAAATAGGTCTAATAGCACCACTAGTTTGTGCTATTTTTAGAGCAAATTATCTAACAGTACTAACAGGCCTAGCAGTACTAACTGGCCTAGCAGTACTAATTGGCCTAGCAGTACTAACTGGCCTAGTAGTACTAACTGGCCTAGCAGTACTAACTTTGTGAACTGCTCTTTTCTCATTTTGCTTAACAGGAGTAATCAAACCTGTTCTTGTTAGAACTCCTGTTGGGACAAAAGTTTTCTTAAATGAGGGTATTTTGAAATTTTTTGATGATTAACCCTTTTAGTATTATCCCATACTGGTTTGTCCACCCTTGGACCAGTATTGACCACAGTTTTCATCTTAGGTTCTTGACTCTGTTTGTCATGAAAATTAAAATCTTTGATCAAATGGTCAATACTTTTACAGACAAAGCAAGCTTTTATTTTCTTAAAACCAATTCCTTGTTTTTGAGAAGTTTGATCAATTTTATCAACTTTAGTTTTAACTGTTTGAGTCTCATTAGTCTTAATAGGACTAACTGTTTGCACTTCAGGCACATCATCCTCATCTTTGGAGTTCCATTCTCAATGATAACTTTATCTTGTTAACTGTACATAGATTGTTATTTTTTTTTTTTTTTTAGGTTTTTTGAGTAATTTGCTTCATTTGTTTTACCTTTCAGTCGCACTTGGTTTAGTATTATGATCAGTTGTTATTGACGCAATTATTTTCCTTCCTGTGGGATATTCATCTAAAACCACTTGCAAATGATATGGTAGCTTCTTGGCGTTAACCGAAGTTAACTGTTATAGGATGGGGACTATGGGATACCCATTGCTTTAGAAAGCCTGCATTAGCTGTTGTGGACTCTTCATCACTAGATCTGACATCAAAAACACTCAAACTAATCTCACTATCAGTTTCAGAATTGTTACTCATTTCATTTTAATTGTGTTTCATCATCCAAACCAGATTTTCTTAGCACTCATTTGACTGTTGAGTAAATCATAAAGATTCTTGGATGATTCTTCCCATTTTTCTATCTTTAATTTTAACTCATCTATTTCCTTAACAACTTTCGTTAATTCCAGGTTAAGGTTGTTAATTTTTATTTCTCTGCATTTAAGCTCATAGTTTTGAAACTCATATTTTTCACCCTAAGCCAGTTCATTCTTTTCATGTACAAGTATCCTGGATTCTAGTGACTCTAAGGCTAACTCATAACCCTGAATTTCTAGTCTTGCTCTGCTATGTTTTTCTCTTTCACTATCATAATTCTTTTGAAGAGTTTTAAAAGATTCAAGACATTGTTTAGAACATTTTTGTACCTCATTGTCAGAAGAACTTGATGAGCTTGAAGAAGAGATTGCCATTAAAGCATAGTTGACTGGTTCTATTTCAAAATCATTACTCCAGTCATATCCTCCTAGACCATCTTGAGCCACCAGTGCCTGTGATGAAGATTCATTTGTTGGTGCATTGCTCCTGCCATTGTCACCATAAGATCTTTTCCCTTGATTCCTTCCAGATCTGCATTCCCTAGCAAAATGCCCTTTTCTGTGATAGTTGTAGCACTCAATTTTTAATTTATCAAGTGAAACAGGTCATTTTTCTTTGAAATCCATGTTCCTTCATGTCTTCTGAATGAATTTTCTCACTCTGACAGTCAACATATGGATTTAGCAGACATCCAAAACTGTTCAACAAATGTAGTAGAGACTACAGGACTTACAATGAGAGCATAGTAAATGGAGCTTCGTGAAAGAAAGTTTATAATCTCATGAAAATTTGTATTCCCATTAGTCTTTTCCAAGTAAGCGACCATGTTGTGTTCTCATTAGTACTGCTAGTGTTCTCAGAGGAAAGAAATGCCAAGTTCTGAGAAGTAGAAGTGGAACTTGAAGACCTTTTCATCTCATCTTCGTAGACCCTAAGGTTGTTGTAGAGGTTATCAATATCAATCTCATCAATGTCTGGCTTATTTCTCATGATCAGAGCAATTTGATTCTATGAAGGAGGAAGACTTCTTAGGAACTTATGGTTGATATCTTCCTTTGATATTGGAGCACCATGAACCTCCAATTGACTTATGAGTTTTTGGAACCTATCATAAGCCTTGTCTAGACTTTCATTTGATGCAGTAGAAAAAATTTCAAATTGATGTTTTAGAACATTTTTCTGCATCTTCTTGGATTCTTCATTACCTCCAAACCTTGATTTGATTGCTTCCTAGAGTGATTTAGCATCTGCAACATTGTGAAACTTGAGAAGGTATTCATCAGGTATTGCTAAAAGCAATATGCTCTTAACTCTTTCCTGATTCCTTTTAGCAGCCAGTTGTTTGGCAGTCTTAGGAGCAGGAGGAGCAGATGTTTCTCCAGTTGGTGCAGGCTCTTCTTCTAGATCTCCATTGACAATAACATCCCATAGGTTATGGTCTGTGTGACAGATATATTGTCGCATTCTCATGCTCCAAATATCATATTCTCCCTTCCTGATGATAGGGATTTTCATTGCTGTGATAGTGGGTGGAGGAATGTCTTGTTCTGCCATCTTACAATTGAGTTCTTCTTATTCAGAGTTTCCACACAAGCTCTGATACCACTTGTTGGATCGTTTACTGAATAGATCTTAACCTTTAGCTTGTAAAGGGTTTGTTCCTTTAGATAATTCTAAAGCAACAATAATGAAACACTGATTTGAACACTATTGATTATGCGGAAACTAATCAATAATGCTAAGAAGAACAATATTAAGAATCACAAAAGAACTTTATATTATCACTTGAATCTGCCTAGGTTACAGATTACAAAGACTATGATTGCTAATAGATCTTTATTGATCTGTGTAGAACTATATCTACTAACTATGCCTAAGGTTCCTTTTATAGACTAAGGAAACCCTAATGGGCTTTACAAAACGCGTATAAAGATCATGCATATCCTTTCCTAAGATATCTCATGCATATCTCATAAACGGTACTAACTATTTTATACTAACGGTACTAACTATCTGATCAGTACTAACATTTTGTACTGTCAGTACAAATTACAACTAGCGGTACTAACTAATATAACTAACGGTACTAAGTCAGGAATGCATAATTCCCAACAATCCTCCCCTAAACATGATTGTTGAACTTGTTTAACTTCATGTTTCTTTAGTGTAAACATCTTGTAGACCAGGAGGATGTATCCAAACACTCTGTCAAATCTTGATCTGATCTTTGATAATTTTGACATCTTCAGCTATCCATTTTTATCAGCAACATATCTTCTCAGCAACACAGCAACATCCAACTAAGTTGGCTTTGTAGTTTTTGGCAAACTACCAGCCATTAACGGATTTGATATTCCTTTACTAGTAGCCGTTTGCTCTGGGATAGCCAATTCTTCATTGTAAACAACAAGGTGAATTGATAACCTTATAGTTTTGAGTAAACTATCAACTATCAACGGATTTGATTTGTCTTTACCAAAAGCCGTTTGCTTTTGGACTAGTCAATGCTTCATTGCCATAACATGGTGCACTGATAACCATATAGTTTTTAGCAAACTATCAGCTATCAACAGATTTGATTAGTCTTTACCAGGAACTGTTTGATCCTGGACTAGCCAACTCTTACTGTGAAGCAATAGGTCGAGCTTGAGAAACCATATAAAAATTTTCGATAAATTGTCAACCATAAACGAATTTGAGAAGTCTTTACCAGAAGTCGTTTGCTTCTGGACTAGTCAATTCTTGATGTATGTTTAGACAATGTGATTGAAGACCATTTATTTTGTGGTGGTTATGCAACACCAAACCTTCTCACTTCTATTCCTTGCTTATTTACTCTTCATTAAGTGCATGCTTAATGAATCTTACCAAATGTAGTGCAAGTAGTTCCTTTCTCTATCAAACTCCATCCATATCAAGAACTTCTTTGCAACAATTCCTTGGAGAGAGGGTACCTTCTTTCAACTAGCATGTAGATGATTGTCCCATCCTTAAGCTCTAGTATGCAAACTCCACAAGCTTCATACAGTCTCCAACTAACAATCTCCCAATCTTGTTGATTGTTCAGAAATTTACCTGATCATTTTTTTGTTGTGGATTCAACATAATCTTCAAGTTCCCAAAGAAATCAACTCCAATACTCCTTCTGGTGTGATTTTTGAGTACTGCTTCATCACCAAATCATATAAATGAAACAAATCTTGCACTATAATATCATGTGTACCTCCATTAGATAGGGTAGTATGCCCTGCTAGTGGCCATTAAACTCTTTAGACAACAAGGTAATCCCCATCCTGGTGTGAACCTTGTGCAATCTTAGTCTATAAAAGATTTTTGTCTCACATAATCTCATATTATAGGTACTATTAATGTAACAATCTTAGACATTTTTTGTGTTCATCTAACTTCATCATCTGCGCTGTGGTCTTGGCTTTTCCTAAAAATATCTTCTCATGACTACTTTTGCATTTTCTTTGTACCTGTATATCACTTTTTGTTCAGCAGGTACCTTTGCTGTGTCTTCTTCCCTTGGGTTTCATTGCAACCTCTTCTTTAATATCTTTTTTAAGGTCTTTAGATTCTTCCATTATCTCCTTTATCGTCTTCATCCTCTGCAGAACCAATAGCAATCAAAGTTTTTTTCAGACCTTTTAACATTCTTTTAATACAGAACTTGTATTTCTTCCAAGAGTTCTTTTTCTTAAATCAGCTATGCTTCATTTCTCTCTACATGCTTTTGATAGTCATTCTATTTGGTTTCTTAGTGAGTCTTATTGGTGTCTGCTTTGATTATGCAGGCAACTTTTTGTTAAGCATTGAACCTCCTTGAGAAGCATAGTATCATAAGAAAATTTGACTCTCTCATTCAACTGTAGAGCTGCTTCTTCTCTTCCTCTGTGAAGCTTGCAGCTACAAAGTCTTCATCTTCATTTAGCATGAATTCATTATTTATCTTGTATAAAGAGCAGCCTTTGTAGTCTTCCTCAGCTAACTTTTCATTTCCATCTTTGCTTCCCAATATCTTGACTTTTGGCTATTCTTCATCCTTAGCAAGACTGATCAACCTTTCTTTCAGCTTCATCAACCCCCTTGAACTCAGCATCTGACCCAAACTTCCTTATAAGTCTTTTTGCCTTTCGTCTTTAGGTTCAATTTTAGGAAGAGGTTAAATGTAAGTACTGATCTTGTCTGATGTAGCCTAGGTCAATCTAATTCTTCATCTCTTTGAATCTCAACCCTTTTTGTTTAGCCTATTTTGGCTCATAGATACCAAATCAGCAATGGTTTCCTATTCATTACTGAAAGTTATAGGAGCGCAACTACTTTATCTGAAGTTCCATCTTTCGCCCTCAGCAGTACCTTCATCAAGCTTGTCAGGTACTAACTTCTACATCTTTTGGTTTAGAGGTATGTGACTCCGGTTGTCTAGTACTAACTTTTTGGTTGTGCAGTACCTTCATTTGGCTGATGCGTACATACTGAGATCTTCAGGTGACGAACTCCCTATTGATGGTATAGTATCTTTTAATTTTTTTAAATTTTTTTCTTTTTTTTTTTTTTATGTCTCTATAATCTATTGCTAAATACATCACATCATCAAAAACTTGATCTGTGTGTGCAGTTGGAGTAGATTTGGCAGATTTCCTCCCCTGTTTGGATACAAGATCCTTTTGCATCCACTTTTTCTTCAATGATTTCTGTTCACGCGAATATTTTATTTATGGAGACACTATTGATACCAAGCATTATGGTTTGATTCTCAGGTTTTAGCCTTTCTTCTTTAGTGCTTGATCTAAGACTTTAAATATTTAATTTGTGCAGCTTGTAGTTGTAGGCCTGTTTACTAAAGACATCACAAAGTCACTTTACACTTTGAGTCTCAGGTCATCCTCATTTCTGTAGGTATCTATCATGGATGATCTGACCTCAATAGATTCCGCAAGAACCCTTGGAATAGAATCAAGAATAGGAAATAGTAGGTGAAGGTCTGGGAGAGGAGGTCAGGTATGTTGTTCTCATGTTGGTCTCAAATTAGGTAAGGGAGGAGAGGTGTTGTTGGTTTAGATCGGTACTTTCTAAAAACTGCACATTCATTCTCTGTTGGTTGAGCCAAACATAGAAGGAAATAAAGGGGTCACATTCTAGAAATCTTTTACTTTTTAAACCATAAAAGAGAAAACGTTAGTAGTCAAAAGCATTTAATTGGAAGTGGCCTAATGGGGAAGCACTTCTTGAGTTGGTTAGTCAAAAATAACTGAAAGTAAACCTTTGGTATCATGACACTTTCTTCTTTGCATCCAATGCATCATCGATACATCAAAAATTAGTTTAGAAAATTATATTTTGATTAGTGCTAAGCAATCATGCTGTAGCAATTCTTGTGGGAATTTGATCAAGAGTACTTTTAAAACTAATGAAATGATTCATAGTATGAAAAAGAAATTTCCACTGGGTGAAAACAAGGCTTTGTTAAAAGTTAAAACAGTTAGGTCCCCTCATACCACCATAGGAAAAACATTAAATATGTTGATTATGCAAAGAATCTATCTCATCAGCATCATCAAAAAGAAGATCACTTTTATTGAAGCCTCTGAGTATTCACTAGGTCTTGCCAGCTACTTTTGGCTGTAATATACACTAACATTGTTAGATTAATTTTGGATTTAGCCGACATCCAAAAACTGTTCAACAAAGTAGTAGAGACTACAAGATTACAACTGAGAGCATAGTAAATGGAGCTTCGTGAAAGAAAGTTTATAATCTCATGAAAATTTGTATTCCCATTAGTCTTTTCCAAGTAAGCGACCATGTTGTGTTCTCATTAGTACTGCTAGTGTTCTCAGAGGAAAGAAATGCCAAGTTCTGAGAAGTAGAAGTGGAACTTGAAGACCTTTTCATCTCATCTTCGTAGACCCTAAGGCTGTTTGTATGAGGTTATCAATATCAATCTCATCAATGTCTGGCTTCTTTATCATGTCAGAGCAATTGATTTATAAGGAGGAAGACTTCTTAGGAACTTCTGGTTGATATCTTCCTTTGATATTGGAGCACCATGAACCTCCAATTGACTTATGAGTTTTTGGAACCTATCATAAGCCTTGTCCAGACTTTCATTTGATGCAGTAGAAAAGTTTTCAAACTGATGTTTTAGAACATTTTTCTGTGCAGAACAAAAGTTTTCTTGGATCTTCATGACCTCCAAACCATTGATGTGATGCTTTCCTAGAGTGATTTAGATCTGAACATTGTTGAAACTTGAGAAGGTATCATCAGGTATTGCTAAAAGCAATATGCTCTTAACTCTTTCCTGATTCCTTTTCAGCCAGGCTTGTTTGGCGTCGTTAGGAATCAGGATGAGCATATGTTTCTCCAGTTGGTGCAGGCTTTTCTTCTAGATCTCCATTGACAATAACACCCCATAGGTTATGGTCTATGTGACAGATTATTATCCGTCATTCTCATGCTTCTAATATCATATTTCCTTCCTAATGAACGGATTTTCATTGATGTGAGAATGGGTGGAGGATGTCTTGTTCTGCCATCTTACATTGAAGTTCATCTTATTCAGAGTTTCACACAAGCGCTGATACCACTATTGGATTTTACGGAATTGATTAACCTTTAGATTTGTAAAGGGTTTGTTCCATTAGTTAAGTCTTAAGCAACGATAATGAAACACTGATTTGAACCTATTGTTATGCGGGGAAACTAATCAATAATGCTAAGAAGAACTATATTAAGAATACAAAGACACTTTTATTATTATCGACTTGAATCTGCTTTGGTTACAGATTACTAATGACTATGATTGCTAATTAGATCTTAGGTGTGATATGTGTTAAAGAACTATAGACTAACTATGCTAAGGTTCCTTTATAGACTAAGGAACCCTAATGGGCTTTACAAATACGCGTATAAAGATCATGCATATCCTTTCCTAAGAATATCTATGCATATCTCAGAGAAAGGTACTACTAATTTTATACGAGAACGGTTTAATTATCTGAGCAGTACTAACATCTTTCTGTTACGTCAGTACAAAATTACAACAAGCTGTGAACTAACTAATATTTCTATCTGGTACAGGTCAGGAATGCATAATTTGTCACAGGTTAGCAAAATCTAAACATGACGCCTACAAGATTTTACAAAATGAAGATTAAACTTGATTATTTTAAAGAAATGAAAGCTTTGATTACCAATAAGGGAAACAGACATTTTTAAAATGCTAGAAGTTAAAAATACAACCTTATCAATCCAAATTAAACAATAAGCTACAAAAGATGATCAACAGGTCATTATCTTAATAATCATTAAAAAAACTTACGAATTTGGAAACAGTTACCTACATGAAAAATAAAGTTTTACTACAACTAATTTAATAAATCTTCTCCTAAAAGTAAAAAAATAAATAAAACAAGAAACGACAAGTGGAGATGCCTCCCCGATATGAAAAGATATGAATGAATTTTTCATTGCTGCTACCCTTCCTGCGTAGATATAAAGCAGATAGTGGGCTTGGACTTTTTTTGGACTTGTGTTAACATGGGCCTCCTTCTTAACTTTGTATTAGGCTTGGTTATTTACTGTGTGGGGCTGGGCTTGAATGATATTTGAGCAATTGGTAAGTATGGGTCTGTCCGACCCATATAAATGGTATCGGGTCGACCCAATAAAAGATGAAGGCACTGCTGGACTTGATTTTTTGTGCTCTTTCCAATGGCTTGCTCGGAAAATATTAACGACTGATATGTGAAAAATCACATATCCGTTTTATATAAAAAATGACCCTAAAAGATGAAATAATGCAAATTATGCTTGTGTATTATGTATTTTGTCTTTTGTGGTGTGTAGGTATGAATATATCAAATATCACATGAAAAAGGCCAAAATGGGACAAAAATGAACATGAGATGGAAAGAGTATGAAAAGCTGAAGCCGAAGGCGTACCCGTATTTTATGGACCAACCCGAGCCCACTTATTAGGCCGGGTCAACCCAAACCCTAAATAATAAAAGCCTAAAAGCCTAAATACATATCCATAGGCCCAAAATCCTCTTAACATGAATCCAAAAGCCCAAGTCAACCTTCTATACGACTCGGTCAAACAAATAAAATAGAAAAAAGGGGCGGGAAAACAGTTTTCACTGTTCACCCTCCGTCCCAATTTTACCCTGCACCTCTTATTACCATTAACCCTTCTAGAAACATAATAACATACGCAATGACGCCTTTGGGAGCCACGCTGGCAATCCCAAGGCCAATCATTGGCTAATCATGCATGTCACTCATCCAACGGCTAAGATTGGACGACTTGGAGAGCAATCAAGATGGTTTATATAATCAATAAAGTTAAGTTTCTTTATTGATAACTTTCAATTCATGTTTTTACTTAATTACACTATAGTTTGATTAAGCTTATTACTGTTCTAATAAGCTCAAAAAGTTTTCAAAATCACTAATAAGCTAGCTAAATACTCAGTTAAGCTCTCAAAGTTTAACTGAGCTTGTTGTTACTCAAAATCTCACACCAAATTTACCTCAACTTATTTAGAAGGGAAGCCAGTTATGGAAGGGCTTCCACGACCTTACTAGCTTATCTCTGATAAGCTAGAGCTTTGTAGAGTAGCTCTTTGA
>BQNB010015593.1:1416-73002 GCA_026074375.1 Tanacetum coccineum
ATTAGACTTAACAAAAAAATTAACAACCATCTAAAATAGGGATCGTTTGGGTTATTAGTTCCAAAATTAAGGAGGAGTGGCGTAATTAAAATGGAATAAAGACTAAGAGTGTTATTTGGTGTAAATCATAGGGACGAAACATGTAATTGTTTCTAATATTTAATTAACTTAAGTTTGCAAACAACACACATACCAAATAACCATTCTTAACAAAAATTCAAAATCACCTAATTCGTGTTTAACTAGTGTTTTTTAGTCGCCTTTTGATTTAGGGTTGATGCAAACTTTATTCAATGCATATAAATCATCTCAAATTTGTAGGGCTTGATATCATATTGCTTTGACACTTTCTATGCGATATTTTGGACTTAAATTTCTACAACTTGTAGACAGAAAAATTAGAAAAGAGGTCCAAATTTTCAACTATTTAACATTTATCGGCTATTTGAGGCTTTTCATAATCGAATCTTTATAGATGACGACCTAAAAAATATCACTGACAATATTTTTGAAAACCGAGGCCTTTAAAAATTTGGAGGCTTAAATCACATAGCTTTGCTTGTTTTACCCTTCAACCACCTTTGAATTGTGGGTTATGCACGGCCGCCAAGCAGATGGGGTTTGGACATGTTGGGCATGAATTCACAGTGATTGAGACCGGATGTTGGCCCAGAAGGCCTGTTGGGCCGAGCCTTTTCTTGCACGACTCCACTGACCAGTAGAGGTGCAAAAAAATCGGTTAAAACCGGTTTCCGGTTTTTAGAAAACCGGTTTTAAAATAACCGGTTTTTCTAATAACCGGTTTCGGTTTTTTCGGTTTTTCCGAAATCGGTTTTTTTCGGTTATAAATGTTCGGAATCGGTTTTTTTCGGTTATAAATTTTCGTTATCGGTTTTTTACCGGTTCGGTTTTTTTCGGTTATAAATGTTCGGAATCGGTTTTTATACCGGTTCGGTTTTTTTCGGAATTTAAAACTTCGAACATTTATTTAATAAACTTGTTAATTATCAAACATTTAATTAAACAATACACCGGAAACATACTAAACAAATACAATCATAACTTTTTATTTGCACCGGAAACATACTAAAAAAATACAACCATAACTTTTATTTAAACAATACAATTATACAACTAAAAATATATAAATACTAATACATTTCGAGCTTCGGCATGGCCATCACCCGAAAACATATTAGTGTACTCAAGTATGTCGAGCTTCGGCATTGCCATCACCCGTTATACTCAATCCATTAAATCTTCCAAAAAATCTTCTACATCTACGTGTTCAATATCTAAGTCTTCAAACTCACCTTCATCTAATTCGGTATTCGGAGGTGATATCCCTAAATCAACTTCTTCTCTTGCTATAGTTTCTTCAACGTCTTCTAATATCGGACCTTCCAACGATGTTTCATGTTGTACCCTATCTACTCCGTCCAAATAATCTTTCAAACATACACATACTTCCACGGATTCGGGGGTTAGTCTTGACCTTCTTTCCGATATAATTCTACCGCTAATAGAAAAGGCCGATTCGGAAGCTACCGTCGAAGCTTGGACCGTTAATAAGTCACGAGCCATAGCGGATAAAATTGGAAATTGGATTTCCCTTTCTTTCCACCAAGCCAAAATGTCAAAGTTTGTAAACTCTTCGGGCCTTAAAGTTATTAAAAAGTTTGTAGCCATATATTGTCCCAACTCGCTTGTTGGGGCCGATGTTCGTTGACGCTTTGTAGCGTCTTCAAATAAACTATTATAAAGGTTTATATTAATGTCACTTGCCATTCGGGACGATCCGGCCCGCATTTGATCAACAATTGGGTTTTGTATTTGACCATATTTTGTTGCATAAATTCCAAATAATTTTTTAAAGTTATCGTTAAATATAAAAATTTGGGAGTTTATATAGTTGGGGTCGGGGTTGTAATGAAGTTCATACACCGTAGTGGATAAACTAGATGGCACACCACATTTTAGATACGTCTAAAACTTATGAAGTGAATATGTAACTAGTATCGTTAAACTAAATACAGAATGTGTTCTCATTTAGTTTATCCATGTGGCCATGTATATCTTTATTGGAAGAAGAGAAATGGAAACATTGGGCTAAGTGGAAAACTGTATGAAATTGTCCAAACCAATGTGTATAAAATAATGGGTCCTTTTTTTTCACAAATCCATGTTTAGTTGTGTTTTCATGAGTACCCCGTATTAAACAATTTAGTTACTTGTATGGTTAGATATCTTTCTATATTGATTCATTTTTGTTAACTGAAAATGTCTAAAGTACTCATTAACGTGCTATGTATACAAGCATTACAAACACTATATGAACATTTCTTTTCTTTTTCAATTCATTTCATTCAAATTATCAAATTCTATCAAAAAATAGTCTAAGCATAACATATGACTGTCTTGGGAGTTGATGTATCCACATTTAAATTGATATGTAGGACATTAAAGTATATCATGTACATATCTCACTTTTTGCTTTTGGCATTGTTCTTACCGATCATCACTCACCACAAACGGCTACATCTTTCATTTACGTACCTTTCACGCACCACTCACACTCTTGTAACCCCCACTCGCCATTAATTTGTAACTAATATTTACTAGTATATAACTTGTTAACCAGGTGTATAGGAATTTGTTGTTAGTTAGCTTAGTGTGTAAGTTATCTTAGGCGTTTTTATTTACTTGGTCGACAATATATAGCTCTCTTAGGGTAGTTTGTGTTTGAGTCGGCTGAGACCATGTACGAGTCCTAGTCGGCTTGGTTTAGCCCAATCAGGTTGCACAACTCTGTAAGCATGGATACATCAACATCCCAATCAGGTTGAGGAACAACCATATTATCTAACATTATATTAACAAAGTTTTGTTTTGTGAAGAAGTGTACCTCATGTATTTCTTCAGGCATTGTCGTTGACGGCTGGAATCACCAAAACCAATATCCATACTCGAATAGGTTTGGATCCAAACAATGAGGGTGAGGACAATGAGTTCACCCATGGAAAAGGCAAAGTAGCATTGAAGTAGGTGGAGAGTTTCTTGGACTAAGAATCACTCTTGTTGAATTGATCAGCACCATGAGCTAACATGTTGTGCTTCATACAGCCATTCCCTAAAGCTACTAAGTAGAGGGGTAAAAAGAATATTAAAGCCTCCACTTCCATGGCCTCTATGCATCTATCTCCATCGGTTAGCATGTTGCACCTTGGTGGTTTTAGCTGAGGAAGGTAGGCTTGGAGTGATAACAGTATAAAGCCCTATTCTTAATGAATTGAAAGAAAATAAACTAAAGAATGATATGTTAGAGAGAGAAAAAATTAACTTACTGAGAGTTCGATAAAGCCTAAAATAAGCATAGTCCAGAAACAACCGAGGTAAGAATCAAATAGGTAGCCACCAAAGAGGATGAAGATAGTATAAACGAACATTGTTACTATGTTTGCTGCTTTCGACAGAGAAAAGTTCATCTCATTTATTGCATATATTATAAGGTTATTACTAACTGCTGCTATAGCCATTATCTCAAATGCTTGTACCCCTACAACAGTCATACATAATTATTGTACAACTTAACTTTAATAATAATCTTCGGTTGCTGGCCCCACACCGATGCATCTTAGCTCTTCTTTACTCATCATCATCCTGGTTTTTGGAATCAACTTCATCACCAAAGGTTTGCATTAACATAATCTAGAAATCTGGCCACAAGCCCTTAACATTTTCCATGGTACACGATATTTATTTGGTCATACCTAATCGTTGCTTTCATCCACCAGTATCTTGTCTCATTCGATTTGTGGCAGAATGTCTTAACCTGCATTCAGGTAAAGTGAAAAAATCACTTACCATATCAGTTATTGCAGCAAGATCAGAAGTAAAGAGATTAGTTTTCGAACAAACAACCGTAAACATCAAAAAAAAACTCAAAGATTAAACTTGTAACTAAAAGGATTAATGATGAAAAATAGCAAAATGATGGTACTCATAAGGATTAATGAGTAAGAAACAACTTATGTAATTAAGTTGATTTGTCAAATAGCCAAACATTTATACTTTAATAAAAAATATGTACCATAAAACTTTTATCTTTGTCTAATAAGTTAAAGAGCTTTGTAAACCATAAGGATGACTTAAATTGTTTGTTAATTGTAAAGTTCTTACTCGTATCATTAGATCATTAATAATTGTAATTTATTTTCGCATGGAGCATACTGCATGAAGGGATAGCTCATAAAAATAGAAACAAAGAGATGTTTTCAAATATAAACGTTGTACCAAAGACTTTTTATTACGTGTTGTGGTTCTTATTTATTTAGATATCGAATACTCACGGTTTTGTTCTTTTGGAAGTGTTGGGTCCACTTAGTTACAGGGTCTCCAAATACAAAGCTCTATTCAAGTTGTCCCACTTGTTAATCTTTGCAGCAATCTGAGTCAATAATATCCATACACAATCACAGCAATTGCTTAGATAATTTCTTTTTTTGCTCAGTGCAATCTATGGAACAATTCCAAATAAGGTTGCAACATAATTGTAACAATGGGAATTTCTATCAACTTACATCAACATGGATGGATAGTTTGTCGATCGGTTCATTATATTGGTAGGCATGCTTGGACCTTCTTTTGCAAGTTTCGGTAGGACAGCTCACACAACCTCTGGACACAAAATAGCAATATTTTATAATTAAATTTTAAAAAGTTTGGTGTGTAGTTAACTCATGTGCTTCATGGGAAGTTTATAAGCTGCATGAAGAAGGACATACCCACTATGGTAATATTTTGTAGACAATATAAACTTTCAAATTTGCCTTTTTATACAAAATATCATACTACATGTATACCCGCTCCGCATAAACAATATTTTTTCCAAACAGAAGGAACATTGTTGACATCAGTTTGCAGCTAATGAACCTCTAAGATCTACAATGAAATCAATGTTAAGCAAAACTTTTAAACGTTCTGTACTTTGGCTTCTTTAGTAAAACCTATATTTTCTAGTAAGCTTTATCTGCTTTAATGTAATTACTTAGAAATAAGAAACCAAAGACTTTCAATCTCATGTCATATTACCAAAATAATATCTCTAAATGTCATCTTAACAACAATGGCCATCTTTGATTGTTTATGTATTTTAACCAGGAGCAAAAAGAAGATTTTTTTTATTAAAAAAATAATCAGTAAATAAAACATACCTTGAGCCATACATCTGTGCAGCTTTATTCTGGGACACAAAGCTCGTCATCTTGTCATGCAATCATTCGCTAGCCTGAAAATTAACGATTAATCAAAATACATTTGAATGCATCTGCTCAAAACTAAAAATAAAGAACCCCAATGAGACATACATCTGCTATATGTGAAGGACAGAGCTCCATCCATACAGGATGGATCATGATATTCTAATAGGACCTCTTTCTTTTCAAAAGCACCACATGTTTTGCTCGTAACCTAAGTAGTCTAATCACCTGATGTATACTATCAAAAAGAAGAAAAAACTTGAAGAAAAATTCATCCCTACAAACATGCCTAGGTGAAATTCAAATGGATCAAATCTTTATGTCCATTAAATTATCAATATGCCTAATAGTTAGATAAGATATTACTAATATATGATAAGGCAATTATATAAACAGAATAAAGTTTTCATTGCAATGAGTACAGTTTTTTTTATCACATAGTGTATGACATAAATTACTAACATGTTCTTAAGCGACTTGATTATTCACGCTTGTGACATATAGCTATAGATATGTCATAGATAAATAACAGGTAGGTTATATAGAATGAGATCTTATTTACCTTATTGGAAACGTTTTCCTAGCTGGCTTTGTTGATCAGGGAGAATGCCAAAATGAAAGCATCTGCGGGCAATTGTGAAAAAACTTTTCCTGCATCGTACAAAAGCCGAGACAGATAATTAATCAATGTAACAAAATAATATATAATGAATAGTTAATTGATGGTTTAAATACCTCATTTTGTTTCCTCAATGTTCTCTAGCAATATATGTGTGGTTTAATCGAGAAAATACTTGCATCAACAAATAAATACTAATATCTTTTATATAATAAAAGAATTACATCATTTCGGAGTTTTCTATTTATATGAAAATAAATGGGACCAATAAAAAGTCAAATTTGAATCAATTTGGTCAAAATTGAAAAAAATTGGTGGAGAAATTTGATGGAGAAAAAAACACATAAAAATATATGTGTCAAATTTGTGAAAACAAAAACTTGAAAAAATGAGAGATAATTAATAAAACTTTAGTAGTTTAATTTTAAATAAATTATATGGAGTTAAAAGTGTAAATTTATAAATTTACAAGTTTTATTATAAATTTTAAAAATAAACAACTAACCCCTTAAACTTTAAACCTCTAGACTTTATATTTTAAAATACAACAAACGTAAACAATTTCTTACTTTCAAACAAAGATTTAACATTATCTAATCACATCTCAAATCTACCCGAAGAGTTTTTGGTAGATTTTTTATTGCCGGCTTGAAATCATGTTGTACAACCGAAGCACATCAAATGTTCACTTGACTCGACTCCGGGCTACCTAAAAGGGTTGTTTCGCTGGGATTAGTTGGCTCACAATGTCGAGTCAAAAAACAGGTAAATCAAAAGAGAAAAATTAGTAATCATCCTCAAATTCATATACTACGTAATATATAAAAGATTTAATGAATCTATTATCTTCATATATTTCGATAATACTCTAAAACATAACTTATAAAACAGAAAAAATATATATATGTAGTTTAAAAAAACATAATGTCTAAGCCCCGTGCGTGCACGGGCATTAAAACTAGTTTTATTCAAGCTTGAATAATTCATCTTCTAAAAATCTATATAATTAAATTTTAGAAAATATAAATGATATAATTAAGGTTATGTGGGTCGACTCGAAAATTTAACCAAATTCAAAATTTAATTTTCGGTTTAGTTAATTATAATTTGAATTCGGTTAAGTTACCCAAAACAAACTAAACCGAATTAGCCGAACTAACTAAACCGAACAATGTGATAACTGAACAGATCAACACCATATTTTGCAATTCATATGAATCGAAATATCTTGATTAATAGGCTATTGTAGTTTCTTCAATTAGTGGGCTGCTCATATTTGATATCTCACAGGCCCATTTTACTTTTTAACATAAAAAAATTTCAACCACTAGATAGAAAACATCCATTATCCACAACCACTGGCTTAAACTCCACGCCTTCAACAATCATCCCATTAAAGCACGCATCCTTGATTTCAGATAAATACATCTCCAGTTCCGTACGATTATCCAAGTGATATTCCAAGTCATGTTTTAGCAGTGGTTTGGTCAACCTGGCCTCCAACCAACCATCATCCCTTTTTTCCACACAACTTTTTTCCCAGTCCATGTAATTATGCTTTGACATCCCATGTCCTCCGTCAATACTTTTTGATGATCCACTTTCCTCCTTTAGCTTTTTTAGTGTTATTGGTATTCTAATAACAAGGCCGCCCAAGCTGTACAGTGCTTCAAAAATAGGACCATCATTCGATTAATAATGTTAATGAATCAAGATGATAAGTTTGGAAAGTATTTTAAAAATTAAGAGAGATTGTAGCAAAGTAACTCTCATTGAATAGAGATGAGTTGTTATCAGAAATTATAGCAGTTTATGAAGGCAAGTTACAATTGATGATTGTGACACTTATTTTACTAACAGTATTAGGAATAGAATTTTTTTGGACAAAAATGTCTGTGAATCAGATTTAAACTGCATGGTCAACGGACTTGTACTTCTTGGCAACAATCACATAACTAATTCATATCCTTTATATAGGTAGAAAAGTGTGTTGAATCAACAAAAGTTATATTTATTTCCAAAATGTAAAAAGGAAAAACTAGGGGGTAAGTTGTACTAAATAATAGTATGAAGGGTTATAATCTGACAGATAATAAATCTCGAAGCTACGCGCGCTTTCAGTCTAGGGGAAATGAGGACAACGAGTGGACATTAGGTGTATTTTTCACGGAAGACAACTAATATCGCTAGATTGGATTCTGAGTGGTTTAATGTTGATTATTTTTACGCTCATGTAACGCATGCACACAAGCTCGTTTGGAGTACATTAATTTACTTTAGAGAAATATATCATATATAATGATTGAATCTATAAAGGATAGGAACATTGCCGACTTTATTGTGTTCAAGTTAACAACACTTGATATGTGTCAAATTTTAGGGTTTATGATGAGATAAGATAATATTCTGATGTGTATAATAATGAATGGATCGATCGTGCTATTTTAGTATTAGTTTTCTCTCGAAAAAGATTTTTAAAGAAGGTCGATATTAACGTTTTGATACAAAGGTAAGCAATTAGACATGTTGGACGATTGATTAACTATCAAAACAATTTATGTACCCCGAGTTGTTAATGATCAAGTATTTGAGTGTTGTTTTCTTGTACGAGGGTGAAATTTTGCATATGATGGAAAGATAAGTCACATCAGGGCCGTCTTTAAGGGTGTGCAAGTTAGCGAACCGCTAGGGCTCATAATTTTTTAGAACCCAAAAATTTTCTCCATATAACCAATTATTTGATGCGTACCTATATTTTTTCACGAAGAAAAAAGTATCTTAAATTAATAATATGTTGAAAGTTTAGATAAATAATTGCATTATATTTTATAAATGGTAACACTTTATATATAACATTTATTCTCGAAAAACCTCGTTAAGTAATTTCGTTCAAAACCTTCAAATTTTTTATAAATTAAGAGACGGGCCTGATCACATTCATACTCTATTATGATGTAATATGAACGTAGTCAATGATGAAGGGGGTAAAAGAGACTGTTAGGATTTAAAGTGTGTAATAATAGGTGAATGGATGGATAGTGGTAACTTTTTAGCTTTTCAAGAATTGGGTCCTTTAAGTTTAGTTATTGTTTCGTATAATCCAAATGCTTTCTTAAAAGTCAACTTTCAACATCAATTTATGTACGAGTATTGTTAAAACCTCTTACAAAATCATTTTACTTATCCTCTTACACATACAATCATATAATATATATTTTTTCCACTTATTATCTCTTTAAATTTAAACCGTCAGTTTCGCAACTTATCAGGATCATGTGTGTAAGAAGATTATTAGGAAGGTTTTATAGGATGAATTAGCATTTTTGTTTAGGTATCATCATATCCCTAATCAATTTGCTTCTCAATTATAATGTGTATTGCTATTTCATCCCTACTATTTATTTCTTCTTTTACATCCTACCTACCTGAATGGCAACGGGTCAAGGTTCAGGCGGGTTTTTGTGTACTTCGTAACCGCATCGTTCTATGTATATCACTATTCGTAACGCCCCATTACACCGTTGGTACCCGTTAATATTTATCACTGATTTTTTGGGTTTTTAGCGGTTTCGGTATAATCATTGATCATTATATGACAAATGCAGTATTAAGATTTAAATCTCACTAAAACCCATCGACGAATAAAGCAAACACCCTAATATATTAAAAAAAAATTAAGAGGCTAGAAAACAAATACCATATCTAACGATTTAACGCTTTCAAATAATAATGTACGACATCCAAATATGTTAGTTAATAAAGATACTTATATAAAAAATACAATGAAAGAAATTATATATAATAGAGAAAAAACTACATTTTTTGGCTCCATATCTTTACCGGTATACCTTTAGTCCATTTTTTTTAAATTTTGAGGGTTTTAAGCCAAACCTGAGTATCATTTTCCACATTTGAGACAATATAACAATTTCGTTAAATCTGGTTTGGCTAATGTGAAATGGATACTCGTTTTGTCTCAAAATGTGAACCAAAAATTATTAGATTTGCTTCAAATGTGAAATGGATACTCGGGGGTTTTGGTCTTAAACCGCAATTTTTTAAAAAATGGACAAAAGCTGTTATACCCGGTAAAGATAGTGGACCAAAATTGTAGTTTTCTCTATATAATATATATGTACTCAAATTAATCATAATAGCAATAAGGCGGGTGCAAATTCGGGTAAACAGGTATTGGTATGGGTACGGGTAATCGGGGCGGGTTTTACTAGAACCTGTCACCGAACTCGTACCCGACTAATTTTTTTTATCAATACTCAAACCCGCATCCAAACCCCACAATTCGCCCCCGAACCCGACCCAACCGGTTCGGGTTTCGGTTTTCCCCGTCGTTTTCGGATGCTTTTGCCATCCCTACTCCTACACATACAAAAAATTACAAGTGTTTTCCACTCATTATCTCTCTTCATCTCATTTCATCTGGACCGTCAAGTTTTCCACATGTCAGGATCATGGCAGTATGAGGATATGTAGGAACATTAAGTAGGAGGAAATATCATTTCTCACATAAATGATATTTCCTCCTACTACAAACTCCTACTTTTATTAACTACCCACAGGATCATGACAAGTGTCAGAATTGACGGTTTGGATGTATAGAGATAATAAAAGGGAAAAAAATAGCAATATTTTCGTATGTGTAGATTGGATATATAGGAATATAATTGTAATGTAAAGAGGATATAGCAAAGCTCTATACATATTCCTCCCATATTATCATTTGTGATATTCTTTTATTGTATAGTAAAAATGAACAAAATGCGGATCTTTTTTATTCACATGTTTTATTTACTCATCCTTTTCGCGTTGCGTGTTAATTTTTATGTGCTTTTATTCAAACAAATTGTAACATAAGAATCTCACTACAAAAACACACATATTCTTATGAACAATCTCGACTTACCAATCCAACCTAACTATACACGATAAGTGTTTATTAGCCCGAATGTGTTTCCAGTTAACCCAATAAATCTTGTTTAAAATTTTTAAAGTTTTTTTAGACACATCAAGGTTTTAATGCTGATACCAGAGATTTGATTGTGTAGTGCTTTAAATATGCGTTTCATTTTCTTTAAGTTTATGCTAGAATTGTCCATTAAAAGTCAACCGAAAGTCATCATGTCGCTTTAATCACCGGTTACAGTTTTTTAACCATCGATTTAGCATCTCGGACCCATTTTAGCCGCCAGTTTTTCGCTCTTTGAATCCTAGTAAACCTCCGTGTTGGCGCCTTTGCTAACTGTCGGTTTTTCTTATGTTTGATCATCCAACCGTCGGTTTGCTTTTAGTAACCGTAGTTATTTGAACCTAGTCAGAAACATTTTTTTTTATTTTTCCTTTTAGCCTTTGTCCTTAGTTTAGGCTTTGTTTAATCTTTATCCTTGTTGCGTTTGGAACTTGAATGAACACCCATTCATCAAGAGAAGAACCAATTAGTCCATTTTCCGATCCCGACAGAGTTATACATAAAACGTAAGAGATAGTGAGGAATGCAAAAAATGGTCCTTGTGGTTTGGCCAAATTGCTGATTTGGTCCGTCGATTTCATAAAGTGCCAAAAAAACGCAGGTTTTTGATGGTTTGCTTTCACTTTGTACTTGGTTCGATCTAAAATGACTAAAAATACCCTTTTTGGTTCCTTTTTTATAATTTTTTTCTTTATATTAATACATTTTCTTATATCTTTTAATAAACAAAACCATCTCATCTCTCCTACCACACAATTTCCCACCACTACCACATCACCACCGTGATCTCTTAACACCTATACGCACATTTTGTTCTATCGTTATATGAATGTAAACTATCTTGCCTATGTCTAAAGCTCAACTTGAGCATAAGCAGACAAAAGGCTTTTATGAAAGTTATCTCTTTCGGATATAATTTTTCGCTCTGCATTTGTGAAATGACTCATAGCTTTCTTGACTCGCTTATCCTAACCAACCCATCAATCACTGTGTCCAAGATACTAACTTTGTGGGCATTATCATGAAACAAACCATAACCATTTCGTCTATTTCACAATTCTTAGCATACAATCCACAAAACAGTATTATACATCAACAAATATTTAACCGGATCCAAATCAAAAAGCTCCTTCGCATTTTCAACATCACCCACTTTAATATACTGAAAGATCATAATATTCCAAACCACAAGATCCTTCCCGGGCATCCGATCAAACAACTTGCGTGCTTGCTCCAAATCACAAACAGTTTCTCACACTACGATGATACTAACAGTCCCAACAACCTTATCCTTCATCGGCAACTCATCAAAGACATTTCTAGCCCCCTTCATATCACCAAAAACCACATAAAATCAACCCAAACTTGTTCCCACAAATCGTATCCAGCTTAAGTCCTAACTTTAAACAACAAACCCCATGTACCACCATATCCCTTTTACATAATCCTTTATCTCACTATAAGCCAGTCATCACAAATAGGTAAGTATAACAATCCAGACCATCAAAAACACTCATTCCTTTCTATCTTTTCGAATTGAACAAGAAGTGGAAGTTTAGCTTTTAAAATTAGACGATGAAAAGGTGGTTTATTTCATGATGAGAAGAACTTTGAAATCTCATTAGAAACATTAAATATTAACCATACCGGGATCTTGTTTTGTTTCTTGTATGTTTGGTTTTTTGTTTTGAATCTGCCACTTTTTTCAAAGATTTATGATAATCGAAACAAAAAAATTTTAAGCCTTTCTATTTTTTCAATATGAAGCACTTTTTGAATACTGCCTCCTCTTGTTGGTGGAGGGTGTGGGGTTTGGCGGAGGTGGGGTTTCAGTAGTAGTTTGGTTCGGTGGTGGGGTTCGTTGGTGGTGGTGAGTTTCGGTGGTGTTAGAGAGATCCCAGAGGTGATGGTGGTGGTGGTGGTGAGAGTTGTGTTGGTGGAGAGATGAGAGGATTTTGGTTTATTAAAAGATAAAGGAAAATGTATTATTTAAAAGAAAAAAAATTATAAAAAAGAAACAGAGGGGTATTTTAGTCATTTATTAGTTTGGACAAGACCAAAAGTAGAGACCAAACTTCAAATTACGGATGTTTTTCTGACAATTTGAAATCGACGGACCAAATCTGCATTTGGCCAAACCACAAAGACCATTTTGCAATTCTCCCTAAAAAGTAAAAGAAACAAAAAAGAACCAAAAAGGAGAGAATCCTAAAAACAAAAGAGCAAACGCTCTAGAAGTGCTTTTGGATAGTCGAATAAATTTTAAGCAATTTTCATGATAAAGGAATCTCTACCTCTAATAGCCATGTTTTTCCCACGTGAGGATCCAATACACCATAGCACCAATAGTTTCTCGTGGAAATTACTTTAGCGATTTTAAAAGGTCAATTATTTATCAATGATCAAGGATAATCAATTTGAATGAAAGAAAGTGGGACGATCCGCACAACACGTCGCTATCTCTTGAGATTTGTATTTTGTTCCGATATACGACACTGATGTTGGCGCTATAGGATTTCAAGCTGTTCTTCCGTCGTCTCTCGCCGGAGACGCAAAAGATTGTTTAATGAACTTAGTGAAGGAAGTTGTAAACACTGTAATGAAATGAGAGAAGCTCGTATTAGGGACGTTTCTTCTTCACCGGCATCTCTTTGATTGACTCTCGTGAAATTATTTTTACACAACTTGATTAAATAGCTTATTAATAAGCTTTTTGAGAGCTTAATTTTGAGTTTAAGCTTATAGTCCGTTTATTAAAGTTGCTTAAAAAGTTGTCCTCTACAACTTTTCTTCTTTAAGTTTTTCATAAAAACAAAAAAAAGGGAAGTGGAAGTCGGGGGTGAGCAAGACTCGAACCCCCGACCTCAACACCTCAACCTTTTTATACACACACCCTCCCACTCCTTACCGCTGTGCCCTTGGGTCTTTTTCATAAGACCCTTGCACAAGTAATCTTTTATACACGTTTTGGCTTTATAAGCCCAATAAGCTGTTAAGCTTATTTCGTGGCTTATTTTATAAGTTTCAATCTCGGGCTTATTTTTCCTAGGATTTAGATAGTTCAAGCTATTTTCTGTCAATTTTCTAGAATTTTTAGAGTTTATTTAGTATTTTTAATCATTTATTTTCATTAAAAACTTAAAAAAATCATAAAAAATAGAAAAATAATCAAAAAAATATAAATCTTTTTTAGAAAATTTTCTTTTATCCTAAAGTTCATAGGAAAATTAGTTTTGCTTTCGTAGGGTCTAAATTGCAAAATTTCGTTTTCTAAAGAACGGGATTCGTTCTCATTCTCGTTTTTCGTATTTTAACGCTCATTTTAACTCCGTTTTTGTTCTAGTTTTCTTTAAACTTACTTTTTAGTCAAATAGAGTCCATTTAGAAAGGTAAACTCAATTTAGGTTTAATTTTATAAATTTAGGGTTTGTAGCTTCCGTTTAAGGTTCCCGTTTTGCGTTTTTAGTTAAAATTTAAATTCCCGTTGTTTGTTTTCATTCTTAATTGTTATCATTTGCTAGAAAATCAAATCAAACTTTGTATCCCATTCAAATCATTGTCCAAAACCTGAAGAACCTCCCTTCACAGACCACATGTTGGCTATCTGCGCTGCTGATACGCCAGTGGTCTTTAAAGCTCTAAAAACCTCTTCAAATGCTGAGAGTGTTTCCCAAGGCACAAAGCCTAGAGCTAAACCTGGACACAAGAAGCTTTCAACTTCTTCAAAACAACCCTTTGTGTCCAGCAAAGAGGCAACAAAAGATGGGTCCTCTAAAGCACCCACCAGTTCCAAAACTGGCCATTCTAAGAAAAGAAAAGAATCTAGCTCGGCCATGGACTCAAACCCAAACCAGCCTCCAGTGTCTACACCTGTAGATACTGGAATGCATAAAGAGGACCATCAAGCAATTGGTGGCTCAACCTCTTTAGGCACCGGTGAAGCAAGAGCCAACCATCAGCTCAATAGTGGTATGTTAGCATTTAATTTAACTGAGCCTATTTATTCAGCATCTTTCATTATTCACTCTGAGTTTGCATCAGGAAATGATGCTTTAGCAGTTTCCACAGCTGAAGCTGATCCTGGAAAATCTGCTCCTAGTGATTTTGTACCTCAACAATAGGGTATGAATGAAGGAACCAAAAACACTTCATATGATCACTTATTTGCAGGTACTGACCCACATGTTCTTGCAGACCAAACCAAATCTATTAGTGAAGGGTTGGAAACTATCCTCACTCGACCTAAAATAGGAAAAGGGGCCAGCTCCATTGCTAGACAAGTTGAGGAAGAAGAAGCCTCTAACACAATCAAGTTAGAAGATCTATCAAAGCAGGTGTCAAATGTACCTGGCTTCAAAGACCTGGACTCAACGGAAGATGATCATGTCATTGTTGTTGATGATAGTGATGAAGATGAGGATGAGGTCCACACTACTACTGAAGACACATCAGTTCCAAAATCCTCATCTCCCAAGTCTTCTCAAATTTAAGAGCTCACCAACCAAGTCCTCATTCTTCAGTTTTAAAAGCACAAACTAGAACTTGAGAAGAACAAAGCTGAAGCTAAAGTCGCTCTCCTTAAAGCTCAACCCTCCTTTCCTAAGTTGAATCTGAATTCTCAAAGATTTTATATGCTCATGACTTTAGCAGCTCACTACCAACTAAGCTGAATGATCTTCCCTCCAAGTTTAATGAACTGATTGAAGAAGTAAAAGGGTTAAAGCAACAAGTTCATGAATTGGAGATTGAGCTACCCAGAAATTTGAAAGAAATTCCCTCCAAATTGGAAAACTTTACAAAGACTGTCACAAGTCACACATCATAATTTGTTGAACTAAAGACACTTCAGTGGGAACTTCCAGCGAAATTTGTTTCACTACCAGTACAGGTTGCATCATTTCAATTTAAGCTAAAAACCTTGGATGCTCTTCCAGGTCTCTTGCTAAATGTCACAAAAGCTTTGAACAAGCTGTCTTGGGTTTTAGATTTTGCCTCATCAAAAGCTGGAGATCAAAGTGTTCTTCAGCAAGCCAAGCTGACACTATGCCTGCTGAAGGGGAGAAGAACACAAACCAAGCAACCATATCCCATCTTTTTCAAAGAAGAGCTAAAAAGAATGCTGAAAAGGAAAACCTGAACAACCAACAACCAAAACCAACAACACCGCCTGCTACAACCACCATTCCTCCTATCATCACAACCACAACAAATCAAATGCAATCTCCTCAAAATCTACAAAATGGCTCCTCTCAACCTGAGGGGGAGCATATTAAGAAACACAAGGGCAAAAAGGCCATGTCTTCAAAGGATGCTGAAGAAGTGAGCACTAAAAGTGATGCCAGACGTGAAGGAGAAATGAGGAAAGAAGAGCTGATTGATCTTCTTGGTCCAGAAGTGGTGAACAAGTACTACAATGATAAGTTACAGTATGACAGATATTGTGACAAAATGCTGAATAGAAGAGCAAAATCAAGAATCACCAACTGTGATATCTTGACCAGAAAGGGTCCAATTACTTTGAATGCATATAGAGAAGATGATACAAGTGAACTCATTCCTGAGTTCAAAGCTAGTAACTTACATCTTGGTGAATATAGAGAAGTTGTTAAAGCATGCCCTAAAAAAGGTAAAGGATGGATGTCCATCTATAAATAAGTATAGGAAAGAATAGACTATCTCTGTACAACTAAAGTTGAACTAGGAATCAACTTGGATAGACCTCTAAGTAAACAGGATCCTTTGGATAGACTGAATGATCTGGCAAACAAGAAAAGAAAGCATGCTGATGACATTCATGACTTCTTCAGAGCTAACAAAAGGCTCAAGTTATCAGTTCAATACAAAGATCATCCAGCTGGTACTGTGCTTAATGAACCTGTCCTAGGTATGATTTTGTTTAACTCATATCACAGACAGGATTTTGTTACTATTGAAGACTTTAGAGATTTCTCAAACACCATGTTATATACTGTACAAGAAATCCTCTTCAAACTTCACCAAGGTCCAGGGCTTGATGATCATGCCAGGACCTTCAGTTCTCTTTTGCTTGCTGAAATTGATAAGAGAAACTTGAACCCACTCAAGCAGATGAGAGTTATTAAGCAGCTAAGGCAATAGAATGTAATCTTTTGTAATAACTTTATCTTTTGAATTTGTATTGTAATGAAAGCTTATCAGTTTATGTTGTTTAATTTATATCAGTTGTGTAAGAAGAAATTGTTTTGCTCACTTACAACTGATTTTAACTTAAGCTATTTGTATATTCAAATAGGGGGAGATTTTTGGGTTCAGTTCCTGAGCCCTTCAGTCTTTCCGTATATTTAAACATAAAATCCCCTAAGTATTACTCAAGCTGAAGTCTTTCAGTTTGAGTAACTAAAGTTTCTTCAACGTCAGCTCTTCAGGTCCTTAAAAGATTGAGAAGTATCTTCACTTCAGTTTATGCAGCGGTATAGAAAGTGAAGAAGGCTTTTGGTAAGAGCTTCAGTTCAGCTTGGTTGACAATTCCAAGCTAAACGTTGTCTATCTCCTTAACAGAAGTTAAAACGTGTTGTTTCACTTCAAGAAAGTTTACAAGGCGGGAAAAAGATTGCTTTATGTCAAAAGGAATAAAACAATCTCCTTAGGAAAGTAACTTCTAAAAGTTGGTATAGAAGTACAACAACTTTCCTTAAAGGACAATACCTAGTACTAGATAGCAGACATGCATTAAATGGTAGTTCAACCACCTATTTAATGCTTGTCATGTAGTCTAGGTTAAACTTGTAAACCCTAATCCCTTTGCCTATAAAAGGAAATGGATTTCTAGAGTAAATGTTATCTCTTCCAATTAATGTGATACACATTGAAGAGTTTATTTATCTCTCAAACAAACTGAATGGTACTACTCTCTTAACTTTGGTTAGAGTTTAAGTTCGAAGGAGATAACACCCCAATTGTCATTCAACCACCTTGCTATTCCGCAAGCAAGGTGTGTAATAGATTCTTTATTTGATTCTAATAAGAACCTATACGTTGAAAAGTACTTATGTATGTTTTAAACTTTTTCTCTATATTCTTCATATATATCTGTTTAAAACTCACTTCGTTGTCATGGAATCTGATTAGTTTAATTTGATAAACTGATATGTGTTTAATCACATATCATTTTCCTTATTAAAATGAGCATTAAATGACCAAAATACATGAAAAATACATTGTATTTGCTTGTATTGTGAATTTTATTGTGCAGGTAAAGGATATACCAATAATGGACAAAAACGAAGCCAAAACAGACAAAACCGAGCACGGTATTGGAAGAGTATGATAAATCGAAGCCGAATGCGTATACATATTTAAATGGACCAACTTGTACCCATTTAATGGGTCGGGTCAGCCATTAGGATTTATACTATATTAAAACTTAAGCCTAAACCCTTAATTAACCAAACCCATTTATTAAATCCAATCCATAAAACCTTACCCATTTCTGGCCTAAGAAACTACAAAGGCCCAATCCCTTATATCCCTATCCAAGTCAAACAAATACATCACAGGTCAACATTTACTGTACTTCCCTTCCATTTCCCTCTCTTTTTCACCTCCAATGAAGAACGCAGGGTAAACTCATCACTTCACACACGAATGTTTCTAGAAGCCCTAACACGCTTGGCAATCATTCAGCCACGCTGGCAATCCTACAAGCTTTGATTGGTTGAGAAACGTGTAAGCAATCCAATGGGTGAAAAGATGGGGATTGAAGAATGATTTTGATCAAAGGCTAGGATTAATGGATTGGGGAGCGTCTCAAGAGCCTAGAATCTTCCTCACATCACTATAAATAGAGGAGTTTTCACACAGAGATGACATCTAGCTAATAGTATTTTTAGTAGCTTATTAGTGTAGTTCTTAGCTTATTGTCTCGTTTTCAATGTAATTTTCTCGTTTAAAGCTTGTAATCCCTTTTGTTATTAATAAAAATCAAGCTTCAGTTAAATTGTTCTTTAAATTCTGTTTTATTATTAAGCAATTATGGTTTAAATGTGTTTAGAATGTCTAGCACACTGCCTATGCTCAGCCATGGGCATCACTTCTTTTGCGGCTTCTATAAGACCCTGCATTTTAGTAACACGTTTTTTAGACCTTTTATATAGTGATAAAATAGATAGTAATATAGTAATACCTTATGTTGATCTGAGATGATAGTAAGGCCCTCACCATAATCTACACCTAAGTCCTTAAGCAAACATTCCATGAACCACTTCCAATTTTCTTTGTTTTCAACAGTGACCACGGCCCATGCAATCGGATACACTTGATTATTACCATCTCTTCCTACAACGGATAACAATTCACCTTTACATATAGTTTTTAAAAAACAACCATCTAAACCTATAACTCTCCTACATCCTGCCAACCAACCATCTTTGAATCCTTTAAAACAAACATAAAAACTGCTGAAATAGTTCTTTCCATCCGGCATACTATTCACACCCATCAAACATGTACTGCCCGGATTAGAAGTGATGATCTCTTGAGCATAAGACCATAATTTACCATAGTGATCTTCCAAACATGTCTCATATTGCTTCAAAGCATTGATTTTGCCTCTTCTACATTGACCGGTTGTCACCTTACACTTATACTTCTTTAAAATTCCATCTTGCATTTCTTTAACCTTGATAGTAGGCTTAACCATGATCTTCTTTGCATAATTCCTAGCAATCCAGTTACAGGTTATTAGAGTACCAAATTCATAAGTCCTAGAGCAGCAATGATCCTCAACCAAAGATTTGACTTGAAAAGATCTATCTTTTTGCATCCATGATGCCCACATTCTGTATGAGCATCTTGGTTTTCCATCTTTATCTTTGTTGCATCTAACACATAGCCTCTTTCCATCATTAATTTCATAAAATAGTTTTAGACCATTAGCAAGAGCATAAAATGTCAAACACCGTTTAAGTTGCTCTAGACCTTCAAATCGTTCACCTAAGACAGGTTTCATGAACTTCCATTTTGTTTTTGGATCATGAGTTGGACAATGATCTCCTAATTTATCTTCATCTTCTGGATTGAACTCGTCATCAGGTCCTAGCTCCCTATCAACATTTTTCTCTCTTTCTAAACCATTAAAAATCCTAGCTAAGAACGTTTCATCAAACATGATTGGAATCTTTTTCTTGTTTTTAGGAATTGATTTTTGCTTTCTAATATCCACTACTTCATCTTCACCATCTGACAAGTGATCTAGTGAAGGCAGTGTCATCCTCATCAGAGCTGTATACATCATACACATTATAATTATCCTCATCTTGATCACTACCACTATGGTTATTAGCTTCGATTGTTCCGTCTTCAAAGTCAAACTCAGATTGAGCCATGTAAATGTCAATTTCACCATTATTCCTAAAAGCATATTGCCTAAAATTACGCATACCAACATCACATTTTAATGGCTTTAATCCCGTCTTTATATCAAAACCAGGAACTACAAAATATAAAGCATTGTGCATAGCATGGCTTTCTTTTTCTAAAAATTCAACTAAATCCTTGTAAACCATGGACACTATATCAACATTTTCCAATTTAGATACCATACCAAAGTCGTAATTAAGTGGATTTGCTTCAAATACTCCACCGTGATGAAAGTTTAAACATATTGGAGTGGAACACGATGATGATGACATCTCTAACAACAATAAAAATAAATTAACTAACTTTTCTTTCAACAATTCTTACCAAGGTTTAACACGCATTGTAATAGTAATAATAACTACATATCCGACTATGAGAGTAAATACCTTATGGAAGAGATGACAAACCACCAGATGTGCAAATGATCAGGGTCAAAACTTCAGACGTATTAGGGTTAAAAGTTTAGACGAATTAGGGTTAAAAGGGATATAATATTCAATAGAAAGACGTGGCCTCCGTTTGCTGACATGGATAAAGAGTTATCGACGTGTTAAAAATTATGATGACATGGCCATATAAGTTACTGAATTGGATAATCTTTGAAGTTAAATGAGTATTTAATTATAACAGGGTTAGTAAAATGATGTGAATACACACAAAAAAAGTAGAGTGACCCAACTCAACATTTTTTAAAAGTACAGTTACTTGTGAGTGCAAAAACCCTTATTTTGACTTCATCTTCTTTCCCATAAATTATAACACTTTAACCACTTGTATCTTTTGCTTTAATACTTGTAGGTTGTGGATTTCATTAATAGAAATAAAAATCTTTTGGCGTTAGGAATTACAATTAGGAAATGTGTTCCCTTCAAGATAATTTAACCCATTAAACAACATCCAATAAATTATTGTAATCACAACTCACAAGTAATTAACATGGGTATCGTTATACCGTTGTAATAGGACTAGAAATGAAAAGGCACAACTCGTTGGGAAACTTTAAGATTTCCTCCGTCCCAAAATTATTATCCCCCGACAAAAAATACATAGTTTAAAAAAATGCATTTATTACTGCTTTTTCTTTTTTACTTTTTAGCAGAATAACAGTTTTACCCTTAGCTAATTAATTAAAGTCTTATTTAAAGTTTATAATAATAATTTTAAACAAGGATAATATCGTAAACTTGATCAAACTTCCTTACCTATTTTTAGTAGTGGACAATTAAATTAAGACATCAAAAAATATAAACTATTAATTTGAGACGGATAGAGTATTAAATACTTGAGGAGTCTAAAGAGACATTAAAGTCTTGTAAATAGTTAGTTTACCTTTATTAACTTTATACTCCTTAGTTTCTTATGTTTTTTAAAGACAAAAAATCACGCCTTCCAGTCTAAAGAAGAGACGAGTTACGATGAAGAAGAATGATAGTGACGCATGTTTTACTCATCCTGGGGCAGGTTAAATTTATTGTAGTTTTGTACAAAATTACAAAAATGGCATGTTGTCAGAAGATGACTGAATCGGAAACTCCGGCAATAGTGGTGGTGCCGAAAAGAATGAATCGGACATGGGGTTTCGTCACTGGAATAATTTGGATATGTTTTTATATATAAACATTTATATATATATATCTACATACATATATTATATAATATACTACATATATATATATATATACATACATGTATGTATATATATGTTATAATAAATAGTATAAATATATATATTATATAAAATATATATATATACACACACCATATATTATATACCTGTTACACAGTTTCAAACAAATTTATCAATCAAACAAATTGATAATTGTAGTTTCTCATTTCTACCATAGGCTACTAACCTAAATGACGTTAGATTAACTATCCTTATGGCACTACAAGAAGAACATGATGAAGAGTCTTGTTTGGAGGAATAAATGTTGAGCTTGATGCATCGCTTCGCAGGTAGATTTACCATGCGTAGGCCAGAAATTAACAGACTTATGTCATTACCAGATCACCTACTTATTGACTACGGTTGCTACGCCCTAGCGAGTATGACAGGGGAAGACATGATAAATGATGCATACTTGAAAAAGACAAGGGATGAGTTGCTGAGGAGCATGGAAGAAAAGCAAGAATTTATCAAGAACTATAAGGAAATGTAAAAGGTTTATTGCTTAACACCAGTTTGTTAAGCATGTTTGTCTTTGTTTGTTGTAGTTTTAATATTATCAAATCATCTAAATAAGGTTGGCTATGTACTCTTGTACATGTGGTGTTTCATATGTTGTAATGCTTTTAAAGGATACCGTTAGTTTAATTTTTCAATTATGAGTTTGGTAAATAAAAAAAGAACAAAAATAATACAAATATATAGAACATAAAAAATATATAGAAAATACGCGCACATGACACACTTTTCAACATGATATCTTATTCATATTAAAACTATTTCCCACAAATATTAATTCATTGTGTAGCGCTCATCATGGAGAACACAAATCACCACAACAACAAAATTTTATACAACATATAGATATGCTAAAACGTTCCAAACATTGTCTGGTAACACTTTATAATCTTTTTTTTCAAAACAAAAACTATAAACCCTCTCTAAAACCCTAAACCCTAAATAAATAACAAATACACAATACCCCTTAAATAATATTAGCACAATTACCAATACCACTAACAAATTTTTTTAAATAATTCATCACTCTTCCCTTTGCACAATGATCCTACGTGGACAACTAGGGTTACATTTTTTTTTGTTAATTCAAAGTTTGATTCACAGCCACACACGTGTACATCGAGTTCATCACTCAAAAGTACACGCGATGAACTGGGTCATATTCGTAAACCAAAAAAGGTAGGTCTCTGCAGGACTAGTTGTAGGATCCCGTTAACACTTCACTTCATACAATCGATCACGAATTGGAACTAGAAATGAGAAAGAGAGAGTTGTTTTAGAGAGAGAGATGAGAGAAAAAGAGAAAAGATATTATTTAGATATTTTGAACAACTAACTTTTCCAAGTGGAAAAGTTCCTTATATACCCTGACACTTAAAAGTGACGCGCGGGATATTTAACTAGGACCCGGGCTCGGGTTTTGCTTGGGATTAAACCCAAAACATATACAATATTAGATTATCTATCGAGCCCGATTCCCGATATTATCCTATTACAACATTAACTAATTAAAGACCGAAGCTCCATCGTAGAGTGACCGAACTTCCTTGTTCGACTCAATAAATTGAGGCTAACAATCTCCCCCGAAGTGAGGTCTTGAACACGGGAACGAGCTTGAGGCTAACAATCTCCCCCGAAGTGAGTTCATTGATGACACTCCTTCATGAGATCAGTGAGATTGCTTTTGTCGTTTAAGCTCATGCGGTCTTGGTCTTTCTCTTTGTTATTTGTTGTAGGCTTGTTCCTTCATGCTTTGCGATCTTGACTTTGAGCCTTTGTCATTGTCTTTATCGTCTTTGCCATCTTGCGATCTTATGTCTTTGACCAACATGCTCATACTTTTGCATTATCTTGAAAGCTTTATTTCAGAGTTTGCGGAAGTCTTTGTCTTTAAATCTTGAGCTTTCTAGATAGTATGTCTTCGTAGATTGAGCATTTGAATGGGATTGAGGTTGCCGTTACCACCGTTTGACCTGCAGGTTTACGTTAGTGATAAACGAGAAAATTGATTTGAAAATCAATCGATGTGTCACTCGTTAAAGAGTTTTTTGTAACACATCGAGAGTGTCATGTTTTTATCAAAATTCATCAACCGTCAATTCATTTACTGGACCAAATCGATATCCAGTTGTCACAAGTTTGATTCATATAGAATCTCGCAAGTCACCACCGAAGAGCTGTTTGATGCTGGCTCAAGCAGGATTTCCATCTTCATTGTGAATACATTAGTATCACTCGGATGTTCTGGCAAATATCACAATGATATTGCGTAGGACTCTCGATAAAAGCTTGTGAACTTGATGATGTTTCAACAAGTGTTTTGAAATGGAAATGTGTCCCTAACGAGATTTTATTGATCTCTTGCTCATAGACTCGATTAGTACATTTGGTTTTAGATACTCGGAGGCTAGAGCAAATTGCCACCATTCAATATCAACAATCTCGAGTGAGATGTCAATAGATAACGCGTGTAATCCTCCGTGACCAAATGAGACTAGTTTTTTTGTTGAGAGAAACCCGAATGGCTGAGAAAGGGTTGTGCATTGCATCTACTGGGTCCTTGATTCGTTTCAATGTCATTAATCAACTTGTGATGTCTGAAAGCAATATGTATTGACCCGGTTTGCCTTAAGTTGTGTGGAGGGCTTCCTTGTTTTACACCCTTTATCCATACATTTTCTTTTAATTCTTCATGCTACTATAAACATTACTAACACCTTGTTGTGATTGTCCAGTGTTAGCTCGAATCTTAGTCAGGCATTATTCCCATATACATTCATTCCAACATACCTAAGGACTGCAGTTCTACCTTTAGATTATCCTTGGTAGATCCTCTGTTCTGGTTGGATCATAAATTGATTCTCTCTAACCTAACCACCTAATACTTTAGATTCGTCGTGAAATAAGATTTTTTGGGTATAAGAAATCGAACCATAAAAACCATTTCTTCAGCACATAGAGTCCGAAATAGATCATAATTAAGTTTACATTTTCTCCCCTTATTTAAGATAATAAACACTTAGTTTTTGGAATAACCTTATATTAGAATATGTCTAGAAAATTCTGTGGATGAAAATATTATTACATGAATGGTTTGGAACATTTTGATAATGTTTTGAATACAAATGAGTTTGTCGTTTTTGATAGTATCCAAGAACATTAAAACTTTGTTTTTCGAAAAACTCCCCCTCAAAAATAGGACCAATTGAGAAATTGTTGTCTTTTGAAAACATTGTAAGGGTTGGAGTGTTGAACACACAATTTTGAAAGATTATGAATTGTCATGGAGAAATTCTTGAAAAATCGTGTTCAACGTTTTGAAAAACCAGATGTTAGAGGACTTCTCTTCTAACGGTAAGGGTAAGCGCACTGAAACGTACACTATCCTTTTTCTTGAGCTAAAAACATTGAATGTCTTGTAAGAACAGCTCAAGACCGAGAAACGTTAATTTTCTCATTGTGAGGATAAGTTATAAACCTTCCTTTATTTGAAGTCTGGGTTATGTACTGATATTTGCACATAAGCCATCTAGAAAATTAGAAATGACATGTTTTGAAACTATTTGAAACTCTCGCTCGAACTTCATTTACACACCCGTGTCAATGTTAATCGACATTTCTAAGCACGTAAATGTTATCGATTCCAAGAGACATGTCAAGAAGAATCTTTTTGGAAATTTTCTAATTTTCTGATTTTGTATTTATTTACCTGTTGTCCTCAGCATTGCTATATGATGGTGGAATAGTAATTCCAACTCTTGTCGTGATGTAGCTGTCTTGACTGCTAGAGGAACAACTTTTGGAACCAGCTTTGAACTTGACGGTTCATTGTTGTGGTCTTGAATTCCGAGTTCTGAACGGTTATGATCAGAAGTCATTTGATGAAGAACGAGGCCTGAACTGATGTGAACAGACATCATTGCCATGAAGACCGAGGCTTGATCTGCTGCGATCAAACGTCTTTTGAACATTGAGGAACGGGGCCTGAAGTGTTATTTTTAGCAGACACCATTTGTCGTTGTGGTGCGAGGTCTGAACTGTTGTGATCAGACATCATTTGACATTGATGACCGAGGCTTGAACTGCTGTGTTCAAACGTCATTATGTTGATCATCAGATCAAAATTCCTTGAAGCCCTGTTTTCTGAGATATCTGTCTTTTCCGCAACCAAACTCTGAGTCCTTCCTTTATAGGATTGAACGATGTACCTGTACTTAAGAGAGTACCTGCACTAACATCAAGAGCTTGTTCGCTTTCACATTGGTTAGTGATATCTTCTTTTGAACCATTTGGGGGTTCACTGTCAACCTTTGTTGTGCTAGAGGTGAATATCTTTCCGGTTGGAACCCATCTAAGACAAACAGTCTTGAGAATTCTACCCGTTGGTTGCCACCTAAGACAAGATCTAGGACTTGTTGTTTTCTCATGCACAGTGGAAGTCCTTTTTATTGAAAACCTATGTCCTGTTGGGATCTGTCTATTTGGTTTCGTTGCAACCCTTATTTGCTCTACGGGTTTGTTTCTGTTCGTTGTCTTATTGGATGGAACCTTAGCACGCGAGTTGACTTCTTTCAGGAATTTTGTAACACAAGAATCATGATTTGCATTAAAGACACATTTCTGACATGTCGAGCAAACAAAATGTTTGGAGTCAGAAAAATTTCTAGAGTTCCTAGAGTGTTCTTGTGTCTTTTTCTTAGCCTCCTCCAGGTAGTGATTATGAACTATGTCATTTGAGCTATACCTAGATGAGCTAGGTGCAATCATGTAATGAGGTTTTGCATGGGCAGATTCTCTTCTCTTAGGTAGATAATGTGTAGTGACTGGTTTTGACAAGTCGTTGTTCACATCAACTTGGGAGGCAAACCGTGGTTTTGAAATTTTAGGTCGTTCAGACTTAAACGCAGTCGGTTGTCTAACAACTGATTGGTTTCTGTGTGGTTGTAAAACTGGTTTCCCCAAGATTGATGGTTTTGCAAACTTAGTATTCACACTATTTCCTGTTAGTTTCCTTAACTCATTTTTTAATGCTGCAATTGCAAACCCCTTTTTCTGAATCTGAGCTAGTACATCAGCATTTTCATTAGACTTTTTGTTCAGTTGTGCCATTAAAGAGTCATTCTGGTTTTTGGTCTGAACTCGTGTCGTTTTGATAGAATCAAAAAGATCTTTGTAAGTCTGTTTCAAGTGCTCTTTTTCCTTATGTAACAGCTCATTCTCTGCAAGTAATTTAGCCACACTATGTTCCAATTCGATCTTTATTGTTTCAATTTCATCGATGTCATTATTAACCTTGGCTTCATTACCTTTCTCTTTCAAAAATTGACTCTGTTGCCCTGATTTTAAAACATTGTTTTCCATTTGTAGTTCAAGATTAATACAATGTGCTTCGAGTTTTGCAAAATCTTTTTGACACTGGGCAACAGTCTTTTTGAGACAAACATTTTCAGACTCGAGTAATTGATTTGAGAGTTCAATTGTCTTGTCATCAGTTAATTTAGCAGGCAAAGGACATGTGTCATGACATTGTTCAGCATTCTGGTCAATCTCTCCTTCATTAATGAATTCAGGTTGCTCAGTATGTTGTTGTCCTTTAGCAGATACATTATTATTAGTAGTCATTTGTACCTCAGCCTTTGGCTCTTCATCATATATGGGTCTGATATCTGCATCATCAACATGTGCATCATTCCCTGATCTGCTGCTTGTATCCTGCTCTTGTGATTCTGTCCCATTGCTTTTAATGATAACTGAACTAGCATCCAATTCTTTACTCGTATCAACCTTTTCCATTGTCGTCTGCGTCTGTCTTTCATTCACCCTGCTGTCATGCTCTCTTTTATGCAGTGCTCTTTCATCAATCGACTTTTTGACATATTCCATGAATTGGACCAGTGTCTCACGGAATTCTGGAATATCAAGTTGAGTGTATTGTAGAAAGTAGTTGCGTGTCATTACAATATATTCATCATTCAAATAAATCTTTGACTTGATGAACATCTGAAACTGTGTCTCGAGAACTTTAAAAGAAGCCATGGATCCAATCTCTTGAAATTCGTTGTTATCAAGTTGCTTTTGAATTGATCCATGTTTAGGAACATCGTGCCTGTAAGTCTCAAAATCTTGACCAAAGAGTGTTGCAAACGCGCGTCCGAATCCATTCTCGGTTCGACTTCCTTTTAAGTCGTTGTTTGAAAGACGCTTGAGGTGTGAATGAAGTCGTTGAAAATATACCATGCAACTTTCTTTTGATTTGTCTTGAATTAGTTGCATTTGTTGTTCTTCTGATTCCGAACACGAAGATAAGGTATCTTTCTTTTCCATTTTATCGAGAATTGAAGTGAAAAAGTTGTTGGATCTTAAGTGGATATGATGTGATTGAAGTTGTGGTCTTGTATGCAATTCACGTTCACGGGATTTTACACGTCTATGATTAAAACCGATAAAGAGTTTAACGGGATTTTACAAAATCAATAGGATCCCGATTATCACTTCATAACATATAACGAATCGAAGAAGAAAATAGAGTGTGGGAAGATTTGTTGGATCTTAAGTGGATGTGATGTGATTGAAGTTGTGGTCTTGTATGCAATTCACGTTCACGGGATTTTACAAAATCAATAGAAAACCGTGAGTGAGTAATTGATTGTGTTTAAGGTTTGTTTGTTGTGAATTGATTGTCTTTTAAGTTCTTGTTTGTCTTGATGTTATGTTTTGATTAGACAATGATTAATAGATTCCCAAATTCGGTCAAATACCACCTGATGCGCGGATTGACAAAACGCAACCTTGAGACAAAACGCAATGAGCAAAACGCAAGATCTTCTAGGCAAAACGCAATGAACAAAACGCAAGATCTTCTAGGCAAAACGCAAGATTTGTTGCGATTTGGGCAGCATAACGTTGAGATTTACTTTGATAAAGGGTCTTCAGTAGGCAAAACGCAATGACCAAAACGCAATGACCAAAACGCAATGAGAGCAAAACGCAATGACCAAAACGCAATGACCAAAACGCAATCAAGAACACCCTTTCAGTTAGACAAAACGCAGCCAAGAAAAAAATCATCAACCATTCTTGAAAGCCACGAAATGATGTTAAAACCACCTAGTAATGATGCAAGGGATAGTTCTAAGCCCGAAAGTACAAATCTTTAACACTTTTAACCACAAACAAAGATCAAATCTTGATTTTCTTGGTATATTTTTCGAACCAAAAAAATAAACAAACCAACCCACGAATTTTGATGATTTTGAACCACAAATCAAACACGAATCCACCCTTGAAGCTCTGATACCAATTGTAGGATCCCTTTAACACATACACTTCATATCATACACGGATCTAGATCAAGAAATATAGAAAGAGAGTGAGATGATTTCTAGAGAGAGAAAGAAGAGAGAGGTTAGAGAGAAATGAGAGAAATGAGAAAAAGAATTATTTAGAAATGAAATCAACTAACTTTTCCTAGGTGGAAAAGTTACTTATATACCCCGACACATTAAGTGACGTTCGGGATATTTGACTAGGACCCGGGCTCGGGTTTTGCTTGGGATTAAACCCGAAACATATACAATATTAGATTAACTATTGAGCCCGATTCCTGATACTTTCCTATTACAACGTTAACTAATTGATTGACCGAGACTTAAATACATAACGAATGAACTTCATGCTCGACTCAATATTTTGAGGCTAACAATTAATATTAGACACTTGTCATAGCTTCGGGGTCATAAACTTAGTGCAATAGTAATACTTTTTGTTTGATATTGTATTCGTTATAATAGTCACATAAACTTGAAAATCTTATGGTCCACAGCACTTTTACTGAACGGTACTGATTACTAAAACCTATGAACTCACTAACTTTATGTTGACATACTAGCATGTATTTCTCAGATCTTTAGTTGCATGGCTAGCATTGAAATTCATGGAGTCTACCTGTGATGGTTGCATGTCATGGGATTTTACTGCATGGACATTACTCATTAATTTGTACTAAAACTATCATTTTCTTTTGGTGTAAAACTATGACATCTTATTGTTGCAAACTTTGTTTAATTTAAATATATCAACGAGAAATTCTAAAATGAATCATGTAGAGGTCGTTCTCTTATATCTTGTGTTCTCGTATTATGAAGTAATGCCCCCGGTTACCTTTTCACTGCATGATTTTTGGAGGTGTTACAGATTGGTATCAGAGCTAAGGTTATAGAGAACTAGGTTGCATTATTAGGCCTAGACTATAACCGAAACATGAAAACAACTTTTAAAAGCATTGGAAATATCACTAGCATCATTAGACCTCAGTTGAACCTAGCCTGATCACATTTGTTCAACTTAGGAAATATTATGCTATATTGGAGTTTGTTATATTAGGGTTATGTTTAAATCGAATTTATACTTACATGGTCTAAAATTAAACATTTTGTGTGAGTGTGCATAAGCATTTCATCATAAACATTTCGTTGCATCATAAGTCTTCCGCCCGCGTAATTACTGAACTGTCAAACATGCTCATTTACTTGAGCGATTTCTAAATCAATAATAAAACTTTCCTAAGACATTGTGAGTTATACATGGTCTCTAAAACTTTTGCTAGACATTGTGAGCTACACAATAGTCTCTAAAACTTTCGCTAGACATTATGAGTGATACAATGGTCGTTAAATTTTTTCATGACCTTACATAATACCGTTTTATATAACATTGAAACTTGTCACAGTCTGCCGATCCCTCTAGTTGCCTCACTATTTAACTCTAAGTTGAACACTCGCCTCATACTTTTGAAACACCTACGTCATCTTGTAACACACGTCTCGAAAACATACCTGATAATTCGAACTAGACTTTAAAACCTCATCACTAGTACTCGTATTTTTAGGAACACGCTATTTTTCTTTTACTTTTCTTGATTTTAAAGAAAATGCCAACCACCAGACAAGGAATAAGTTCTGCCACCATCGAGCAACTGATAGCCCAATGTGTAGCTGATGTAATATCAGCTTACGAACTAAACCAAAACAACGGAAATGGAATCTAAAATGATGTTGTGTGTAGTACTGTGTGAGTAGGACACTACTTGAGATGATCTTACAAGGAACATTCTGAAATTTCTAAACCCTGAAAAACTTTTGAAGAACTGAAGGAGCAGCTGGCTAATCCATCTTCCACATCTACAACTGTGCAGAGAGTTGTTAAGTGAAGTATGCTACATGCACCGTGTTGGATGGTGCACTGATTTGGTGGAACTCTTACGTAAAAACAATTGAACTAGATGCTGTCTATGAAACAACCTGGGAAGAACTGAAGAAGATGATGACGGAGGAGTATTGTTCGAGAAACGAACTATAAAAAATGGAAACCGAACTTTAAAACTTGTCCGTTGAGGCAACTGACATCATTGGTTACACCAAACGCTTTCAGGAGTTGGCACTGCCCTGTCCTTGTAAGGTCACTCCGGAATACAAGAAAGTTGAACGTTATATCTAGGGACTCAGGGAAGACATTAAGGGAAAGGTGACTGCTTCAAAGCCGACCAAGATTCAGGAAGCAATATTTGATGGATCAAGTTGTAAGAGCCAAGGTCGCAAAGGATGCTGACAGCAAAAGAAAGTGGGAAGATGGGCAGGGAGGAAATCCTTAACAACAACAAACTAAGAGACAGGAAGTGGTTAGAGCTATGTTGCTGAATCATGTGACAAGAAAGGATATGTTGGAACTTTACCACTCTGCGACAGGTGCAACCTTCATCATCACCTCGGTCCCTGTCCCGCTCATTGTGGTAACTGCAGGAAGGTCAGTCACCAATCAAGAGACTGTCGAACCACTACTTATGTGACGTGCTATGAATGTGAAGAACAAGGACACACCAGAAAGTACTGCCCAAACTTGGAGAATCAGTTGGGAGTCGAAGAAGGTTGTCAGGACCCAAACATCATTACGGGTACGCTCCTCCTCAAAATTTGTTATATTCCCGTTTAAATTGTTACAAGTGACAATAGGTTTTTTGTATCTACTGCTTTTAGTCAAAGAATCAATGTCACCCAACTTCCTCAGTTACTTGACACTTTATTGAATTAACTAGTCGAAAGCTAATAGGAGCCCATACTATAAGTCAAAATTGTACCTTGAAATTCTTTAAACATCTGTTACCCACATTTTCCCAAACAACTCATCATCAGGTAACAGAAACTAAATTTCGGGACTAAATTTTCTTAACAAGGGGAGACTATGACAACTGACAATTTTAGGATTTATATTTATATATATAAACATGAAGCATTGTTACTTGGAACGTTTAAATACTCAATTTGACCTAAAAACGGGAAGTTATCCCGTGTGCAATGAAAAACGTCTTTGAATGCACACCGACTTTAGACTAAGTTTAAGCCACACATAACAAGTATGTTATGAACATGTTACGTAAGTCATGTGCATTTAGTTTTACAATTTTTACGTAAACCGTCTACGTCTTGCATTTAACATTTCATGCATGCATACAATACTTAAAAATTCACCACCTTATACACTTACACATTCAAAATTTAAATTTCATTCCCCCCTCCTCCTAGCTAAATATTTCGACACACTTAAGATAAAAAAAAGAGCATCTTTTGACCAAAAACACTATCACATGCTTAGAAACATAGATAGGGACATTCCATGCTATGTTATTTTCACCTTGGGCTTCTACACTTAAACTTTAACTAGATACATTTTGTTTACTTGCAAGACTTACTTATACAATAGATCTAGGTTTCATTTCATTCATTTCTCACTTCACAAAACACACACTTCTCTCCCTCCTTGCCTTCTAAAACCCACAAACCAAACTCAACCCTAGAGCTAGGGTTCCAAAATTTTATTCAAGTATTTCAAGGAAGAAAGGTGTAAAGGGTCTTTAGATCTAAAGGTTCCTACGTTGTTTAAGGTATTTGCAATAAGAAAAAGGGAAGAAATCATGGGTTTAAGTTATGGTTTATTCAAGAAGAAGTTAGGGTTTGATCATCTTGGTTGGTTTTGCAAGAACTTGGGTTTATTAGTGTGTAGATTATAAAACATCACATCATCATCTTTGTAAGAACATCTCATCTCATTTCATTTCCTTACTCACATCATCTCTACATACTTATTTTTATCACCACATCATGTTTTGTACAAAATATTTTTTTTTAAATTTGCAAAGATCTAATATAGTGTTCTTGTTCTTGTTCTTTTCACTTAATATGGCATTGTTGTTAAAAAATATTGTTACTACACTTCTATATATAGTTTTGAGTTAGTCTTGTTCAAGGATTTAAGCCTATGAAAGTGTTGGGTATTTTTAGTTGGTAAAAAGATAATGAAAATAGGAAAATATATTTGTTGATTGAGGGTTTTGCAAGTTGTACCCGAGCACTTTAGTGTTAGTTTTGAGGTATGTGAAAATGATATTAGACTTAAAAAGATTTTTGTGGCCGCTTGAATCATTAAAAACGTACTTATAACGAAGAAGTTACGGCAATTTAAAAATCGGACAAAAATAACTATTTCCTGAAAAACTGTACAAGTGTTAAGTGTCGAAAATGTTTTTGATGTAGTAACTTTGTGGCTGTTTTTGAGCGTGATAGATTCCAAAAAAGCAGTAGGTCAGTAGGAACTTTTGGTAGTACTCCTGGAGTACTTTCCAGAAAGACCAAGTTTGCGTCAAGAGGTTAAGTAACGAAGGAGTTACGGCCTCGCGAAGTTGGGTAAAAATTCATATAAAAAAACTTATTTTTTTAAAATGATCCGATCACACTACTTTGGGTTGTAAAACTTAAATCACATCTTGACTTGTAAAACTTAAACACAAACATGTACGGGTGATACAAAGTTTATAACAACTCATGTGCATCATTTCACTTCATTTGCATAAGTCTAAAGCGCCTTGTTATTTAATTAGGTTGTGTTTAAGACTCGTTGCTCATTATTACTTGTTAATTATTTCTCGAACCACTACTTTGCTAAAGGTGAGTCTCATAGCCCTTATTTTACTTATTTTGAACTATTGTAGGGGAGAATACATGCTCGTTAACAAACTTGTTTACTTGCTCGTTTACAAACTCGAATATATGCTCGTTTACAAACTCATTGTATACTCGTTTTACTTATGGCCACAAGTACTATAAACTTTCACGAATACATTGGTTGCTTTTACGTGGATACAAGTACTTTAAACTTTTACGGATTGACTCTAAGTTACCACATTGCCATTAAGTCCCCACTATCATGAACCGTTAATTAATTGGTGTAAGCACAATTGTTGTAAATAGATCTATTAGGAGTGACATCTCTGTGCGGGTAAGTTAAGCGCTTACTTGACCAACCGTACTGGTCAAACGGACGTATACCTTTCGAGAAACTATATTTGTTTAGCAAGGTACCTACTACGGCACAACTCATATTATTATTAATATGAGACACTTGTCGTAGCTTCGGGGTCATGAACTTAGTGTAATAGTAATACTTTTTGTGTGATATTGTATTCGTTATAATAGTCATATACACTTGAAAATCTTATGGTCCACACTACTTTTACTGAACGCTATTGATTACTAAAATCTATAAACTCACCAACTTTATGTTGACATATTAGCATGTATTTCTCAGGTCCTTAGTTGCATGGTTATCATTGAAGTTCATGAAGTCTACCCGTGGTGGTTGCATATCATTGGATTTTACTGCATGGACATTACTCGTTGATTTGTACTAAAACTATCATTTTCTTTTGGTGTAAAACTATGACATCTTATTGTTGCAAACTTTGTTTAATTTAAATATATGAAAGAGAAATTTTAAAACGACTCATGTAGAGGTCGTTTGCTTATATCTTGTGTTCTTGTATTATGAAGTAACGCCTTCGGTTACCTTTCCACTGCATGATTTTGGGGGTGTTACAATCTCAAACAAAAATGACGAGGACCGTTCCACCATCACAGGCATCAAATCACACATCTAAACTTCAAATCAACACCATCGGATCCCAGATCGTAACCTACAAACTCTTAAACTATATCTTATGAAAAAAAATGTTTAACCCACAACACCATCGGATCATACAAACACGATCATACAAACACCATCAGATGGGCCTGATCCTAAATCGTAAACTATTTAACTGATGGTGTTTGTATATCTAAATCGTAACCTTAAAATGTATTTTCAAGTCATAATAGGCTTGATCTTAAATCGTAACCTAAAAACACCATCGGATCCCATTATGTCCTTTTTGGAGTAATAAAGATGGTGACAAAAAATGTTTTAAAGCCCTATTATGTCCCATACTTTTATGATCTGGTGGTTGTGTGTATATGGTGAAGACGATATGCGACGATTGGTGGTAGCCCGTCTAGAGAGAGAGAAAGTCAAAGTGTTAGTGAGAAGAAAGTGTGTTTCACAGAATAATTGATGGGTCATGTGTGTGATAATTGTAATGAGGTTTGGGGTTTTATAAGTGTCTTAACTTTTTATAGAAAGTATATGCAATGATAAAGAAATCAGTTTCACGAATGGGGTGTTTGGATGTTTAAAGAATACGAATTGGAATTTAAAAATAATAATAATAATAATAATAAGTAGGATGTTTTGGAGAAGCTACGCCGTTTGGTGGCGGAAGGGTTCAGTGGTGGTGATGTTTTTGTGGTGGTGGAGGGGTTCGGTGTTGTTGATCTTTCTTTGGTGGTGGGAGTTGTAGTGGTGGGGATGATGGTAGATGAGATGTGTGAAAGAGATAGAGTTTTGTGTGTGGTTTGGTTTATATGAAGTGATGGTCAGAGGGTGATGGACTAACGATGAAACTTTTTTTGGACAAATTGATCAAAATACCCATCGTGTGCAAGGCACATGGGTGAGATAAAGAGTGAAAAAAACACAATTATCACTTAGGACCAAGAGTGCACCAAAAATGCCACCTTGGGGATTATCCCGACGGAATTCCAAAACGGAGGACCAAACTTGTAAACAGGGCCAAGTTCAAGGACCAACGATATAATTTACCCATTAAATTTTCACAAACCAACAAGTTTCAATTACTATAATAATAAATAAAAAAGTTCGTTTACTAACTATGTAAATGCCACACCCCGTAAAAATTTCTAAATGTCATCGTTGACTTTTCGTACTTTAGTTTGACTTTTATGGCTACATGTAATTTTACGTTGAGATCGGGGAGTTCACCCGTATATATCTGAGAATCATTACCGGAAGTTTCTCGGGTTGCTATTTAATGTGGTTTTTCGACAGTTTTCGCGTTTTTACGTTTCGGTTGAATACTTGAAAATTTTAAAATTTTTCGTAAAGCTATCGCGTTTTTCATTTTTCGCGTAAATTGTAATCGATCGTTTAAAAATATCAAGCATGGAAATAAATATATAAAATCGTAGGTTTCCTTAAGCATGATCAATGATTTAAAAATTTGCAAAGACCCCCCCTCCTTTTTGTTCGTCCGCCCCACACCTCCCAAAACCAACACACCTCCTAAAATCAAGCCACAACCTTGGATCCCATTTTGGTTCATGCTTATAAGGACTAGATACATCCCATTTTTCTTTCATTCATCCATATCATCTTCTCTCTCAAGAAAAACACACAACATCAAAAATCTCTCCCCTCTCCCTCTCTTTGGTTCGTCCGACGTCACACACACACAAGCATCGCCACTTTTAATTTTTGATCAAGATCATTTGAAGATAAAGAGTATTCGGGTTTAATTCCTTATTGATTTTAGGTATTTAGAACATCGTTTGGGGTGTTCTTTAGTCTTTGATCATCTTCTAATCACCATCTTCGTAAGTTTATCTTTTTCATAATATTCTTGTACTTCCTTGATCCTTGTCACTCGAATAAGCTAGTTGTACAAATCGTTTCATAAAAATCAAGTTTTCAAATTTACACAACCTTGTAAAAGAAACAAAGGGAAAGATTAGTTGTGTTGTCGTGGTGGTACTTTTATAAAGAAATATTTGCTAAAAGATTATTTGCCTATTTGCTTATTTTTAGCTTATAAATAAGCTCGTGTGAGCTTATTTGAGCTTATATACACGTCGAACTCAATAAGGAACCATAAAGGTTTGAAATTATGCTTATTTGGATAACGTATTGTTTTTCCAACTTATTTTCGTAGCTTATTTTATTTCTAATAAAGGATTAAGCTTATTGGGCCTAATCAATAAGACCATATGAGCTTATTTCCCTTTTGTGGGCCTCAGCCCAACACCAAGCCCAAATCGTGGGCTATAAGCCACGACTCGGCTTATTGGTTGGCTTATTTCGACTTATTATTTGCTTATTTGCTTATTGGGTTGCTTGTCGGACTAGTTTGGGTCTTATTACATTTCGAATCATTCGTTTAGGCTTATTGGGCCTAAAAGCCCAATAAGGGTCCATTGGATTTCGGCTTATTTTCATTGAGGGTTTAGTGCTTATTTTTAAGCTTATAAGTTAACTTATTAATACTACTAAATATCTACTTATATAACTTATCTATATTTAAGCGTTTTGAATATATATATATATATACTTAAAGTGGAAAATAAATTTGATTAACGTTTGGATAAAAAGTAGAGTTTTGGCGTTTGTCGAAAAGTATAGAATATTGTTGAAAGTGATTTTTGAATAAAGTCTATGACTTTGAAAAACGGATATTTACAAACGGGTCATGCCGAATTTTCGTAAAAACTTTATACTTAGATATATTTTGAGAAAACTCATTTTTATAAATCTCGACAAAAGGACGAAAACGTATTATTTATAAATAATAAATAAAATTTATATTTAGATTTGTTAAATAACTCAAATACACATTATATAAACATTCCAAGTATTTTCTTTAATATCGACAAAAAGACGAAATAATAAATATTATTATTTTAATACCCGACTAAAAGACAAAAAATATAAATTTTATAAATGTTAAAAATATAAATTTTCTATTACTTACTATGTAAATTAAAAACATGAAAACATTTATACCAAAGATACCCTAGTCATTATTTTGGGTTATCGGGTAAACTGCCGAAACTTATTTACTTTCGTTATTTTTTCCTACTATGTTATATATTTGGTACTGATTATCGAGTCAAAACCACTACGAGCACCATATAACTAACGTTATCAAAATTTCTTTCGTAAATAAAGTACAACTACCTTCGAAAACCTTATACATCTACATAATTCCGCGTTATACCAATTCTGAACCAAACCGTTTATTATTAGGTCGAGACTTATCACAGTTGTGCATCCCCGCGTGATCATTCGTTTCAGCTGCTTTACTTCATTGTTTACTGTGAGTTCATAGCCCCACTTTATTTCTACTTACTTACGTTTCATAACATTTGGGGTGAGAACATTGTTTGCTTTTCAAAACTGGACACAAGTACCTTACGTGAGATTTTCCTTGTTTACGTGTTGCCTAAGTTTTGAGGTTAGAACACTACTACTGCCTATTATATCATGAACCTTTAATTTCTTGACCGATCGTACTGGTTAAGTGAGCGCGAGTGTTATGAATAGATCTATTAGGACTAATTATCTCTATCCGGGTAAGTAGCGCTTACTAGTTTCGGAAGTGCCGAACTAACGGATTATAACATGTCGAATTTTCGTTTTGGTTATCTTTAGTCGGATAGCTGTTTGGGCAAGATTTACATTACTTGGCATGATTATATATGCTGCTTTCGTTATTAGCTTTGGTTTCATGAGCTTAGTGCAACGTAATTGCTTTTCATGTGAAATTGTATTTGTTATAATTGTCACATCCGTTTCAAATCTTGTGGTCCACCTTATTACATTTAAACTAAATCTATGAATTCACCAACTTTATGTTGATCGTTTTTAGCAATGTTTTTAGGTGCTTAGCTTTGGATATCTGTTCAAGGTGCTATTTGAGGTCTTCCCTCTATGTGACACTGTGACAGCCATTTTCAGGACTTCTAATTTACCATGCTTGTTAAACTTTTATCAATCTTTTAATTACGCTTTCGCATCTTTTGAAACTTATTTTAAGATAAATGTAAGACCATTTACTTTATTTAATGTAACAACTATGATTTTCCAAAACGTACCCTTTAGAGGTCGTTCTTTGTACATTGTGATGTTGATATCCATTACACGTCACGCCCTAGTTATCTATTCCGATGGGACCCTATTTGAAGGTGTGACATATTGGTATCTAGAGCCAAGGTTATAGAGAACCAGGTAGAATAAATAGGGCTGGTCTATAACCAATATGTGATCCTTACGTGAATTATATGTGCCTTTATGTGTTCTCCCATCCTTGCCTCGCGTATATAATAATTATAATATTATTTTACGTAAATAATAATTTCATATCGCCTTATATAATTTGCGTAATATATTTTACTTTGCATCGTATTTCCCGTGCACCTTGCATGGTTGATATAAAGAGATTTATATAAACTTTTGCTTGTACAGGTTATGGCCATTTTTGTCGTTTCGATTTCGTCGAACTCATCAGAGGAGAGCGTGGGGACGTCCACTGCTCGGGTTATCTTATTTGGCATGATTCCTACAACCATTCCGGCTACTGTACCTATTGTTGATCCACCTGTTGTTCATGACGACACACCATTGATTCCCACAGAGACACCTACTATTTCACCTGTTGTTTCCACCTTACCATATACTTCCCTATTTCTGTACACTGATTCATCTGACAGTGACACTTTTGAGAGACCACCATCACAGGACCCGTATGAGCTTACCCTTGCTCGGTCGAAGAGCAGAGTAGCAGCACGCTCATCACCACCATCACCACCTACTCTACGTCAGATTTTACCCGCACCACCCGGTTTACCTCGCCGACCAGCGATTCTAGTTTTACCAGGACAACCTTTTCCTGTTGGTCGACCTTACCGTACCCAGCCTAATAGGGTGCGTAAGATGTTGACAGCAAGGAAGAGTGTTGGACCATTACCTTCTCACAGACTTGCATTGAGGTATTTAGAGAGTCATTCTCCCTGAGATCATTTCTCACCAGATGACTTTTCATCAGATACTTCATTGGGTTCATCATCAGGCTATTCATCAAACCATTCATCAGGTCATTCTATACCAGATTCTTCTTTTGATTCACCAGCTGCTAGCATTGCGAGGCCATCTCACAAGAGGCTTAGATCCCCCATTATTTCAGTACCATTAGCTACACCCTTACCAGGAGCCTTGTCTCCCGTACGTGTCGATCTTTTACCGTCTCGTAAGAGGATTAGAGGTTCAGTTTTTGCGAATACTTAGGATGATAGTACCGAGGAGAGTTATGAGGCATATACGGATCCCGACATTGATTTGGATGTGCATGCAGATATCGATACTGATATTACGGCTGCTGAGGCTGCAGTAGCTAGGGAGGCAGATACTAGAGTTGAGGTTGATATTAGGATTAACAGAGAGGACGAGGTCAAGGAGGAGGTCAAGTCTAGTCATAGAGGTACTATTAAGATAGGAGTTGATACGGTTGTTGAGCCAGTAGTGTCAGAGGACACTCATGTGCCTACGGATGATGAGGATTCTAGGGAGGTTGTTTAGTTGGGACTGGATGAGATTGTATAGGAGTTGCATGACCACTTGGAGGAGATCCCTGTGCGGAGGATTAGGGTTATTGAGAGTGTTCAGAGAGACCAGGGGCATAGGATGTTAGTGACTAGTTAGCAGAGTGTTGTTATGTTGGATAGGATTGAAGTGTTGGAGAGAGACAACATGAGACTGCAAGGGATGTTGTGTGTCGAGAGAGAGCGAGTTGACAGTCTACGACGTCATATGTCACACACTCATGAGGAGTTGAGACAGATCCATGTGTTGCACTTTTATAACCGAGCTGAGTTCAAGAGGCTCGAGACTTTCACTATGAGACGTTTAGGTTATCGCCCTTAGACTAATTCTGTTAGGATTTGTGTACCGATCAGTAGCTTAGTGGCTAGTGGCTAGCAGTTGTATCGTTAGAAACTCGTGTTATTCCTTTGGAAGCGATATAATCGACTATCTTATATGATATAAAATTTTAATTTCCTATTTTTGTATTCTCTTAACTTTATGCGTTTTTCATTTTAATTACTTAATTCGTTTTGGCATGACATGAATTTGTTTTAATTCTATGTCTCTGTGCTATATAATCGAATTGATTCTATTTACCGTATGGTGATCCCATCCCACCCTAAAATCACATCGTGTTTTACTCTTTGTGATGTAGAACAATACCTACTGCTATACGTACCGGAATGACCCCTGTCACGATCGAAGAAATGATCGAACGACGTGTGGCGAAAGCTTTGGAAGCTTACCGAAATCACAAACCCACAAGGGAGAATGTAGACGAACATGGAGATGATAATGGAAACGGAAACAAGAATAGTAATGGGAATGGACTAGGAGGAGGAAATAGGAATATAAACCCTAATGTGAATGTTGGAGGTGTGGTGCCAGCTACACATGAGTGTACATACCAATATTTCTTGAAATGTCAGCCACTCATCTTTAAGGGAAATGAGGGAGTTGTTGGGCTGACAAGATGGTTTGAGAAGATGGAGATGGTATTCCACATCAGCAACTGTCCACCAAAGTATCAGGTGAAGTATGCCTCATGCACCTTGCAGAACGGTGCATTGACTTGGTAGAACTCTCATAAGAGAACAGGTGGGACTGATACTGCTTATGCCATGACGTAGAAGGCACTTATGAAGCTGATGATAGAGGTGTATTGTCCTAGGAATGAAATTCAGAAAATGGAGACTGAGTTGTGTAACCTGACCGTGAGGAATAATGATATGATTGCGTATACCCAAAGGTTCAAAGAACTGGTTCTGTTGTGCACTAAGATGGTCCCAGAGGAGGAGGATCGGGTTGAGAAGTTCATAGGAGGTCTCCCCGATAACATTTAAAGGAATGTGATTGCTGCAGAGCCCACGAGACTCTAGGATGCTGTTCGTATTACCAACAACCTAATGGACCAAAAGCTGAAGGGTTATGCTGCAAGGAATGCAGAGAATAAGAGGAGGTTTGAAAACAATTCGAGAGATAGTCGTGTGCAACAACCACCGTTTAAGAGACAAAATAGTAATGGGCAGAATGTGGCCTGAGCATACACTGTTGGGAATGGTAAGAAGAGGGGATATGCTGGGCCACTACCCTACTGCAACAAGTGCAAATTACACCATGAGGGGTAGTGTACGGTAAAATGTGGCAACGGTAAGAGAGTTGGGCACATGATAAGGGATTGTAGGACCGCAGTTGCTACTGCTACTCAAGGAGCCCTAGAGCCGAATCAGAAGGTTGTTACCTGTTATGAGTGTGGAAGGCAGGGTCACTATAGGAGTGAATGCCTGAAGTTGAAAAATCAGAACCGTAGGAATAAGTTAGGAAATAAGCCAAATGAAGCTAGAGGAAGAGCCTACGCTCTAGGAGGAGGAGGAGGAGCTAACCCTAACCCCAACGTTGTCACAGGTACGTTTCTTCTCAATAACCATTATGCATGTATGCTATTTCATTCAGGTGCTGATATGAGTTTTATATCGACCACCTTTAGTGCTTTACTTGATAGTATCCCATCCACCTTAGACGTAAGTTATGCTATAGAACTAGCTGACGGAAGAATTGCAGAAACGAATACTTTGCTTAGAGGTTGCACGTTAGGTTTATTAGGTCACCCCTTCGATATAGATCTAATGCCTGTAGAACTAGGAAGTTTTGACGTCATTATCGGCATGGATTGGCTGTCGAGATATCACACCGTGATTATCTGTAACGAGAAATTCGTACGTATCCCCTATGGGAATAAAGTGCTAAAGATCCAAGGAGATGGATGTAGTGGTGGAGACAAGTCGAGATTGAGTATCATCTTGTGTACCAAGACCCAAAAGTATATTTAGAAAGGATGCCAAGTGTTTTTGGCTTAAGTTATAGAGAAGAAGGCTGAAGATAAATCGGAAGAGAAGCGGCTTGAGGACGTACCAACCGTACGGGACTTTCCAAAAGTCTTTCCAAAAGATTTGCCTGGATTCCGCTGACGTGACAAGTTGAATTTCAAATCGACTTAGTCCCGGGTGCTACACCTGTAGCACGATCCCCGTACCGTTTATCACCGTCAGAGATGCAAGAGTTGTCTGCTCAACTAAAGGAACTTTCTGACAAAGGATTTATAAGACCCAGTTCCTCACCCTGGGGAACTCCGATTTTGTTTGTCAAAAAGAAAGATGGATATTTTCGGATGTGTATCGACTATCGTGAGCTAAACAATCTTACAGTGAAGAACCAATATCCACTTCCAAGAATCGACGACTTGTTTGATCAGTTGCAAGGGTCAAGTGTCTACTCAAAGATCGACTGAGGTCCGGTTATCATCAACTCAGAGTTTGTGGGGATGACATCTCAAGGAAGGCGTTTAGGACTCGCTATGGTCACTACGAGTTCCAAGTAATGCCTTTTGGATTGACCAACGCACCGGCGGTATTCATGGATTTGATGAATCGGGTGTGCAAGCCGTATCTAGACAAGTTCGTAATTATTTTCATTGATGACATTCGGATCTACTCCAAGAGCAAGGAAGATCATGAAGAGCACCTTAAGTTAATATTGGAATTACTTAAGAAGGAGGAATTGTATGCCAAGTTTTTGAAGTGTGAGTTTTGGCTTCCGAAGGTGTAATTTCTCGGTCACGTGATTGATAGAGAAGGCATTCACGTTGATCCTGCTAAGATCAAGGATTGGTCGTCACCCAAGACTCCAACCAAGATTCGTCAATTTCTAGGTCTTGTTGGTTATTACCGACGATTCATCGAAGGTTTTTTGAAAATCGCCAAGCCTATGACGAAGTTGACTCAGAAAAGCATGAAGCTTGATTAGGGAGAAAAGGAGGATACTACACAAGTTGTATAGTGCACTGATTTTGGCTTTACCAGAAGGTAGTGAGAACTTTGTGGTTTACTGTGATGCCTCGCACAAAGGATTAGGATCCGTATTGATGCAAAGGGAGAAGGTCATAGCCTACGCATCTTATTAACTCAAAATTCATGAGAAGAATTATACGATACTTGATTTGGAATTAGGAGCAGTAGTGTTCGCCCTAAAGATGTGGAGACACTATCTGTATGGCATGAAGTGCACGGTGTTCACTGATCACAAGAGTTTGCAGCATATTCTTAATCAGAAGGAGTTGAACATGAGACATCATCGATGGTTAGAGTTGTTAATTAATTACGACTGTGATATATGTTACCAGCCAGGAAAGGCGAACGTAGTGGCAGATACATTAAGCCAAAAGGAAAGGATCAAGCCACTACGAGTTTGGGCCTTAGTGATGACTATAGGATTGAACCTTCCAGTGCAAATTTTGAGCGCTCAAGTAGAGGCGAGAAAGGAAGAGAATTACGAATCTGAAGACTTGTGCGGAATGATTAAGAAACTTAAACCTCGTTCGAACGGAACGTTGTGTTTGAAGAATAAGAGTTAGATACCTTGTCTTGGTGACTTAAGGACGTTGATTATGCATGATTCGCATAAATCAAAGTATTCCATCCACCCTAGATCGGACAAGATGTACCAAGATCTGAAGAAGCTGTACTGGTGGCCCAACATGAAGGCCGAGATTTCCACCTATGTCAGTAAGTATTTAACGTGTGCCAAGGTTAATGTCGAATATCATAAACCGTTTGGTTTGATGGTTCAACCTGAGATACCGCAGTGGAAGTGGGAGAATATTACGATAGACTTTGTGACTAAGTTTCCAAAGACGACAACTGATCAAGACACGATTTGGGTAATCGTCGACCGTCTCACTAAGTTTGCACATTTCTGGCCAATGAAGGAAACAAATTCTATGGAGAAACTGACAAGACAGTACTTGAAGGAAGTCGTCTCGAGGCATGAAGTGCCAGTTTCGATCATCTCGGATCGAGACAGTAGGTTTACGTCTCATATTTGGCAATCGCTTCAGGAAGCTTTAGGTACTCGATTGGATATGAGTACAGCTTACCACCCGCAGACTGATGGTCAAAGTGAGAGGACCATCCAAATGCTAGAGGATATGCTTCGTGCATGCGTGATTGATTTTGGAAAAGGCTGGGATAGACACTTGCCTTTAGTAGAGTTTTCGTACAACAACAACTACCATACTAGTATTAAGGTCGCACCGTTCGAGGCGTTATATGGTCGTAAGTGCCGATCCTCAATCTGTTGGGCTGAAGTTGGAGACAGTCAGCTCACTGGCCCAGAGATTGTTCATGAAACGACATAGAAGATCATCCAAATTAAGAGCTGAATGCAAGCTGCTCGTGATCGTCAGAAGAGTTATGCTGACGTGAGACGAAAGCCCCTTGAGTTTCAAGTGGGAGATAAGGTCATGTTGAAAGTGTCGCCATGGAAATAGGTGATACATTTCAGATAACGGGGAAAGCTGAACCCTTATTATATCGGACCTTTCAAGATTCTCGCCATGGTTTGAACCGTCGCTTATCGACTCGAACTTCTAGAGCAACTCAGCAGAGTCCATAGTACTTTCCACGTATCAAACTTGAATAAGTGTTTATCCGGTGAAACACAAGTAATTCTGTTGGATGAGATCTACATCGATGATAAGCTTCACTTCATTGAAGAGCCCGTCGAAATTATAGATTGTGAGGTTAATCGTCTAAAGTAAAGTCGTATCCCGATCGTTAAGGTTCGTTGGAGCTCGCGAAGAGGTCCCGAATTCACCTGGGAACACGAGGACGAGTTCCAAAAGAAGTACCCGCATTTATTTGCAAAATCCGTATTTGCACCGAACGTCACGTCTTAAGCTTTGAGGATAAAGCTTTTCTAACAGGGAAAGGATGTCACACCCCGTAAAAATTTCTAAATGTCATTGTTGACTTTTCGTACTTTAGTTTGACTTTTATGGCTACGTGTAATTTTAAGTTGAAATCGAGGAGTTTACCCGTATATATCAGAGAATCATTATCGAAAGTTTCCTGGGTTGCTATTTAATGTAGTCTTTCGACAGTTGTCGCGTTTTTACGTTTTGGTTGAATACTTGAAATTTTTAAAATTTTCTATAAAGCTATCCCGTTTTTTAGTTTTCGCGTAAACTGTAATCGATCGTTTAAAAATATCAAGCATGTAAATAAATATCTAAAATCCTAGGATTCCTTAAGCATGATCAAAGATTCAAAAATTTGCAAAGACCCCCCTTTCTGTTCGTCCGCCCTACACCTCCCAAAACCAACACACCTCCTAAAATCAAGCCACAATGTCCCATAAATATTTCTACTACCTTGGATCCCATTTTGGTTCATGCTTATAAGGACTATGTTAGCCTATCAAATCACATCAAACACACATGAAAATATAAGAGATTATAGAGAGAGAGAAGTTTTAGAGAGAGAAAGAAGAGGAGAGAAAAAGGAATAATGGTTGATTACTAGAAAGAGAGAAATGAGAACCAACACCCTTCCTTGAAAGGAAGGAATGGTATTTATAGTACAAGAGAGTAAGTAACCCTATGTTGGATCGTTTGGCCTTAATGGACCAATCTAATGGGCTTTAGCCCGATACCTAGGCCTAGTTAGCTTAAAAGTGTTAGGATCACAAAAAGTGTCAGTCACTTCCATTATATCGTTAGATAGCCCGTATAGAAATAATTGGAAACTAAATAGTCTAGTAAGGCCTACAGCCCATGATGAACCCACTAAGGGTCCATATGGCCGGCCACTCTATGATATAAATACCCCTCTCCATGCCTTGGAGAGGATTGGTTATTCACTTCTCATTTCACTAATCTAATATTTTCCCTTTTCCTTTCTCTCTCTAGAAGTGTTCATCCCTCCCTTTATCTCTCTATTTTTTCATTTGTTTGTATGTGAGATTAGATAAACCAATATTCTTCAATTGGTATCAAGAGCCATGGGGTGATTAAGCTTAGTTTTGTGTGCGTTTTTATTTCTACTAGTGCGTTTGGTTCGAACATAATACAAAAGAGTTCATCTTTTGTGTGTTCTAATACCATAAAGATTAGTACTTTCTTGCTTGTTTATCTTAGTATAGGAGAGTTGCACAAGAAAATCTTTGGAAAAACTCAAAAATCTTCATTTTTTGTTGTTTTTGGTTCGAAAAAGGGTTTTGGGTACAAGAATCTTGATTTCAAATTTGTTATGTTAAAATCCATAAAGTTTGTGTTTTTTAAGGTTCTACTAGTCTTAGAATAGCAAGAAGTACAAGTGAATTTAAGTAAAAACGTCAAAAATTATGTTTTTAAGTGATTTGAAGTGTTTGAAGACTGCTTTTTATACACACTGTTTGAATTCGGCGATTTATACGTATTGAATTACGCGATTTATACGTTTTTTTATTCCGGCGATTTATACATGTTGAATCCAGCGATTTATATGTTTGGGTATACGGTGATTTATACGTGTGCAGTTCCGGCGATTTATACGTGTGTCAAAGTCAGCGATTTATACGTGTGTCAAAGTCAGCGATTTATATGTGTTTGGATTCGGCGATTTATACGTGTGTATATCCAGTTATTTATACGTGTTTCAAATCCAACGCTTTATACGTGTTGAAAATCCAGCGATTTATACCATTACAAAATCCAACGATTTATATGGGTTGAAAATCCATCGATTTATACTATTATAAAATCCGGCAATTTATACATTCTTCAAAATGCGATTTATACAAGTTTTTTGTAAGGCGATTTATACGTTACACTTGGGTGACTTATACACTTTCCTTTGGAGATTTATACCTTATTGCCTTGGAGATTTGTCTGTGATTTGTAAAATCCCGTAAAGTATTCAATTATTTTCTCGATTTTATCAAGAATTGTAAAATCCCGTGTAATCTTAAGATTCATTCACTTAAAACAAACAACAATTTAACACAACAACCTCTTATCACTGAATGATCAAAAAGTTATCTATTCTTAACTTATCACATTTCAAGTCAAACATGGATCCCATAATTCCACTTGGACAAAAGAATACTCTTGCTGAGTACATGATACTCTCTGGTGCTGACAATCGTCCACCAATGTTGGATAAAGACCTATATGATTCTTGAAAAAGTAGAACGGAACTTTACATGCAAAACATAGAGAATGGAAGAATAATACTTGAATCAGTTAAAAACGGTCCACTCCTTTGGCCTACGATTGAAGAAAATGAGGTGACCATGACAAAGAAATATGTTGAATTGTCTGCTACAGAGAAAATTCAAGCTGATTGTGATATGAAGGCAACTAATATCATTCTTCAAGGTCTACCAGCTGATATCTATTCACTTGTTAATCATCACAGAGTTGCCAAGGATCTATGGGAAAGAGTTCAACTACTAATGCAAGGCACCTCATTAACAAAGCAAAAAAGGGAGTGTAAACTGTATGATGCATTTGATAAGTTTGTTCACATCAAGGGGGAATCACTTCATAAGTATTACTTGAGATTTACTTAGTTGATCAATGACATGAACATTTACAAAATGAAATTGGAGCAATTTCAAGTCAATACCAAGTTCTTAAACAGTCTCCCACCTGAATGGAGTAAGTTTGTGACTGATGTCAAGCTTGTAAAAGATTTGCATACTACGAACTTTGATCAGCTTCATGCATATCTTGAACAACAGGAACTCCATGCAAATGAAGTCCGTATTATGCGTGAACGCAATCAAGATCCACTTGCATTAGTTGCTAACCATCAGATGACACCATCTCACTTCAACGCTTATCAATACCCATACAACAATCCTCAGTTCCAACAACAGTTTTCACCATCTCAGTCTCCTCATTATGGATCAATTCCTCTCACACAACATTACTTAACTACTTATCCATCCATACCTCTTGCAATTTCTTATCCGTCAACACCATATCCAAATGCTTACGCATCTACCGTTCATCAAGAGGCTTGTCTACACCCACCAGCTATTCCTCAAATTGAATGTATTGTCTCCATAGTTAATCAACAAACATATATGGCTGAATTTCCTTAGATAGACTCTTGTCTTGCAGTTCCCGTGTTTAAGAAAGGAGATGACCCTATTGATGCCATCAACAAAATGATGTCATTTCTGTCTACTGTCGTTACATATCGTTTCCCATCTACCAACAATCAGCTAAGAAACTCATCCAACCCAAGACAACAAGCAACTATTCATGATGGACGGGTGACTGTTCAACCACTTCAGGGGAGACAAAATTCTTATGCTGCTGGTACTTTAGGAACAAGAGCTAATACTTCAAGAACAGGAGGGAATTATTCAGGTCAACAAAGGGCTGTAAACTATTTTAACTGCCAAGGGGAAGGTCACATGGCAAAACAATGCCTAAAGCCAAAGAGGAAAAGAGATGCTACGTGGTTCAAGGATAAAGTTCTATTGGTTGAAGCTCAAGGAAAGGGTAAAGTTCTAAATGAGGAAGAATTGGAATTCTTGGCAGACCCTGGGGTTGCAGAAGGTCCAGTTACACAGCCGGTCATTACACACAATGCAGCTTATCAAGCCGATGATTTGGATGCGTATGATTCTGACTGTGACCAGATCTCTACAGCCAAAGCAGTTTTTATGGCCAATTTGTCTAATTATGGTTCAGATGTTCTCTTCGAGGTACCATACTCTGACAACACTAATAATGATATGCTAAATCAAAGTGTGCAAGAGATGTTGTATTCTGAACAAACACATCTTGTGAATTATCCAGAGAATGAGATAACCAGTTATATCAATACCATTCCTTACTCTTAGTATTTACCTGAAACACAAAATGCAGCTGTTTAGGATACAAATTCTTCTACACAACAAGATGCTATGATATTATCAGTGTTTGAACAATTGTCAAATCAAGTAACTAATTGTAACAAGGTCAATGAGGACAATCTACTTGCCAATGAAACCCTATCTGCTGAGCTTGAAAGATACAAAGAACGGGTAAAATTGCTAGAAGAAAGACAAAATATGGATTTAGGTACTAGAGAAAAGCTGATAATTAATGATATAATTTGGGATAAAAATGCACAGTTTGCGGATTTTGAAAAGGAAATTAACTATCTTAAACAAACTCTTTCTAAAAAATCAAAGGAAAAGGAATTGTTAACAAAAATATTTAATGTTTTCAAAAACGAATCCAAGGAAAAAGAAGCTAAGAATATTGATAAAGAAATTGCTTTGGAAAAGAAAGTTAAAGAACTGGACAATATTGTTTGTAAAATGGGTCAATCCGCGCAAACTGTGCATATGCTCACGAAACCACAAGTTTTCTATGATAACAACCTGAAACAAGCTCTTGGTTTTCAAAATCCTTTCTATCTTAAGAAAGCTCAGCAGATTAGGCCAATGCTTTATGATGGTAGTGTTATTGCTAAGGAAACCAATGTGATTTCAATTGCTGATTCTGAAGAGACTTTGATGCTTGAGGAAGAGAGTCGATCCAAAATGCTTTTAAAACAAAGTGATCCAATGGTCTTAGAAAAGAAAGTTAACATTAAACCAATTAATTATGCTGAGTTAAATCGATTATCTGAAGATTTTGGTAAACGTTTTGTCCCACAACAAGAACTGTCTGATGAACAAGCTTTCCGGTTACAAACTTCACACCCTAATACTGACCAATCTGCTTCTTCGCCTGTCAAAATTGAGGCTCCTCGGGAACTTCCTAAGGTAAGCCTGGTTAATACAAGCCTTAAAAAGCTTAAATACCATCTTGGCCAATTTGACAATGTGGTGAAAAAGCAGATCACGCCTGATGCTTTAACAGAAGGGGAATGGGGGTTTGAACACACTAAAGCTGTTTTTCTAAAAGAAATAATTCCATTTGTAAAGACCTTAAAAGACATATTCAATGTTTTTGATAAAGATCTTTTAAATGAGGTAACAGAAGTACAAACAGTTTTTAACCAGATGGAAGCTGCTGTTCAACAGTATCATGTAGACAAACAGTGCTTTGAAATTCAAAAGAAACAATTTTTGATTGAAAATGATCGACTCTTGGATCAAATCATTTCTTAAGATATTGTGAATATTGTTGTGAATTCTTCGTTGGATAAAAATACTTCTGTGAATGTGAATTCTTTTGTTGCAATGAATGATTCTGTGAATTATGTGGAAATGTGCAACAAGTGTCTCGAACTTGAAGCTGAGCTTATCAAACAACACAACATGGTTGAAAAAGATGAGTATAATAGACTTTCAAAAAGATTTTCTAAACTTGAACAACACTGCATTTCTCTTGAAATTGCAATGCAACTCAATAAAGAAATTTTTCAAAAGAATAACACATCTGTGAACCAAACTGAACCTTCATTTGATCAATTGTTTGAATTAAACAATTTGAAAGCTGAGCTTCAAGCAAAAGACACGACAATCAAGAAGTTGAAAGTACAAATTAAGCGTGTCAATGAAACTTCTACCAGTAAAAGTGTGAAAAAGGACTTCGATAAAATTGAGACTATCAACATTGAATTGGAACATAGGATGACAAGACTAATTGCTAAAAATGAGCATTTGAAACAGACGTATAAACAACTTTATGATTCAATTAAAAGAACAAAATGAATCTTTGGTTAATCAAGTAAATCAAAAGTCTGTTAAAATTTTTGATTTAAATGCTCAACTTCAGGAAAAAGTGTTTGTCATAACAGCATTAAAAAATAATCTTAGAAAATTAAAAGGAAAGGAAATTGCTGATAATGCTGCCACTATTTCTCCAGGAATGTATAAGCTTGACCCAGTAATTTTGGCTCCTAAGGTTAAGAATAATAGGGAAGCTCATGAATACTACCTTAAGCATACTATGGAACAAGCTGCTATCTTAGGGAGGTAGTTAAACAAGCTAAATCACGAAACCCTTTAAATAGTGCATCCTACTCAGCCTGTATGTATGTTAAGATAATTAAAGAGTTGCTAGGTTATATTAGAGATACTTTCCCTGATATTCACAAACCTAGTGAAAAATTAGTTGCGGTCACGCCTATTAACAAGAAGAAAACAATTCGATTTGCTGACACTGTTACATCATCAGGCAACATTCCCAAAGTAACTAACAGACCTGTATTATCTTCTACAGGAGTAAACCCTTCTACTAGTGCTAGCGGATCAAAGCCTTCAGGCAATAAAAAGAATGATAGGATTTCGCGAACACCTAGTAATGAGAAGAATAAAGTAGAAGACCAATCTAGGAAAGTTAAATCTAGTTTGAATAAAAGGAACTCTGACTCTAAAAATGTCTGTAATGAGCACGTTAAGCATCCTATTAAAGGTGCTAAGGCTCTTTGTTCTGTATGCAATGAATGTTTGTTTGATGCTAATCATGCTATATGTTTAATTGATCATGTGAATAGTATGAATGTGCGTGCTAAATCTGCCTCTAAGAAAAATAAAAAAAGAAAAGAATGAAAACCTACTAGAAAAGTGTTTAACTCTGTTAGATATAAATGGAAACCCATTGAAAGGACTTTCACCTTAGTTGGAAATGCGTGCCCTTTAACTAGGATAACCGCCACTAATAAAGTGCCTCTTAGGGTTCCCATTCCTCTTGAAGTAGTTGCACCAAAACATGTAGTAACTAAAGTATATACCAGGAGACCTAAAGTACCTAAGTCTGTTTAAAATAGCAAACCTAATGTTGCAAAATCTATAACTGCTAACAGAATGGAAACCGGTACATCTCGGGGATCCGATACTTCAGTTGCTCAATCTTCTTCTTCTCTTATCGACTGCAGGTTATCCAAATTGTTTCCAAGCACATGACAGGAAATCGCTCTTAGCTCACCAATTTCGTTCATAAATATCTCGATACTGTCAAATTCAGTAACGACCAATTTGACAAGATTATGGGGTATGGAGATTATTGATAAGTGTAAAATAAACATATCCGTTTATACCTAAAATAGCCCAATTAAACCCAAAACAGACTAAAAATGGCAAAGATATGCTTGTTTTGTGTGTGCAGGTACGGATATATTAGAAATCACAAGAAAACAGCCAAAAACGGGCAAACACGGACACGAGAAACGGAAGAACACAAAAGAAGCCAAGGATTCAAGAAAAGTCAACTATGGTCAAGCTTCAGTCAAAGAAAGTCAAACCCTAGCAAAGAAAAGTCAACTTACAAAAGGACTAATCCTAAATGTTTCATTTCAGTCCCTCCAAGTTCAAAAGTTTACACAAATTGTCCCTAAACTATAAATGGGCCCTTAATTCCCTAATAACCATACCCGGATCAAAAGCCCATAACCAAAGCCCAAAATCCCTAGCCCATTTCCCTTTTATTCATTTCCAAGGACCATTTGTGCCATTTCTGGAAATTGTTTTACACTACACCTTTAATAAACCAACTACAAGGACCAATCTTGCAAAAAGCCCAAAGTTCAAATGTATTTTACCTGTTTAGTTAAAAAAGGGCATGAAATACAGTTTTACTGTAGATCGTCCCCTACCTCATTTACCTATGGTCAAATCAAGGGGCAAATGCAAATTAAAGGGTGCATTGGTCAATTCATAAGGACTACAACAGGATTGCTCTGGCAGGTCAAATAAGTTAAATCAAAAAACCCTCTTTAGTCACTCAATGCCAGTTGGCCTATGGCACAAAAAGAAGCACAAGGGGACTCAATTTTTACACTAAATTATGCCTAAAAGAAACACAAGGTGTCTCAATCGCGGATTGCCACGCTGGCAATCCGTGTGAGCTACCTAGTGATCTAACGGCTCAAAAGAGAGATCCAATGATTGAAGATTTGTACGGGTAGGATCAAGAGGAGCGTGGGCAAGAAGGCACTCCTAGAAGCTTCCTCAGATTGCTATAAATAGCACACACTCATACACATTTGCGGGAGATCTCTTTTCTTTTCTAGTTTTTCACCTAGTATAGCTTTTAGAATTTTATTGTAATTTTACTTAAAATCAGTTGTAATTTCTTTTAAGTAATGTAATCACTCTTTTCAGTTAATGAAATTTACCTTTTTCTTATTAATCCTTAGTGATAAGCTCTAAATTTACTCTAGATATTTGAGTTATGATTCATAAGCTCTCAATAAGCTCATATTAGCTAATCCAAGTCTATACGCTTGGATTTGAGCTTAATTCAGTTCTAATCATACCTAAACATCTAAAATCAGTTTAAAATTTACCTTACCTTGACTTTTGGACTTATTAAGCTTTGGAAGGGAGACCTATCATAGAAGGGTCTCCAAGGACTTATACTAGCTTATCCAATAGGATAAGCTAGAACTTGTAGCTGTTAATTGAGTTTGTGCTTCTGTTTAGCTGAAGCTAAAGTAAGTTTTCATTTCATGTTCTTTAATATTTAGTTCAATAATAGTTCATTAGTTAGATTTGCTTATTTGCTTATTCTATCTGCTTAATTGTGCTTATAATTATTTCATTGTGCTTATTAGTTATTAATTTACATCTGTTTTTAGCTTAATAGTTATAAATCTTAGTTTTCTTCATTATTGTCTTACAAAGTCATAAAAAACCAAAAATAGTAGAAAATAGTGTAGATCTTAGAACTTAGTTGAATCAATTGTTGAGTTATGTTTGTTAGGCTCATTATAAGCTAATTATCATCCGGTACTTAAGATTAGTTTGTTAGATCTTAATTTCATAAGCTATTTTAAAATCTGTCATAGGTTAAGGAGTGTTTGGAATAGGGCTCATTGACCATCAAAAGTCAAAATAGATTGTGCAATTTGTATGAGTCAGTTGTGTTTTCATGTTAGACTAGTAGTGATTCAATTTTCATAAGTTAGTTTTTAATATTCAAAGAGTTTGAGCTTATTTTCATTATGTCAGCACCAGGGTATTTTGTAGCTTATCTGTGCTAGCTTAATTTTTAGTTAAGCTCTTGGGAACTTGAAAACTTTTTGTGTCAAGTTTATTTGCACTCATTGAGTGAATCAAGTGAAGTAGAAACCACCTTTGGTTACCTGCACTTGAGATTGATACATTTACAATTTGCACCAGCAGTAGTAACATAAATTACTACTGCTGTCTTTAAGTTTCAATTTGGCTTGGTGTTAGTTGTTTTTAAACTCTTAAATTTTAGTAGCTTTCAGTTTTCAGATAGCTTAGTTTAGTTTAAGTCTCAATTTTCACATTCTAGCTTAATTGCTTCGGTGTATTTTAGCTTAAAAATCATAAAAATCTAAAAAGGACCAAAAATAGTAGGTAGTAGCTTACTAAATATAGATTTCTAGCTTATAAGTTTTGGTTTTATGAATGATAATAGTAGCTTATAAGTTGTATGTTAAGTATGCAAAAGCTTTGCTTCTGTCTTTGCTTATTGAGCTCTTAAGCTTAGTTTAAATTTGAGCTAATTGTATTCATTTCTGAGTTTAACAGTTTGTCCTTCAATTTCAGTTAGCTTTAAGTAATTTCTAGTTAAGTAGCTTGTTTGAACTAGTTTATGCACATCATAAGCTTCTTAGAACAACTTTTGGTTTTTAATTTGAGCTTAAAATAAGAAGTGTGCAAGGGTTTAAGTGAAATTAAGCATTTTTGAGCCCAAAAACTTACTTTCTGAAAGCAGACATTCATAAGCTCTTTTTGAGCTCATCTTTGAGTTGTAGCTTAAACTCCTATTATTAAAAGTTCTTAGAAATGTTGGCTTTATAAGTTTCAGCTCTTGTTTTTCAAAAATAAAAAAATTGCAATAGAAATGTTGGCTTTATAAGTTTCAGCTCTTGTTTTTCAAAAATAAAAAATTTGCAAAAAAATGGGGTTTGCCAGACTTGAACCCACGGCCTCAATGATAAATGCCCAATGCCTTAACCCTTTGCTTCAATAGCTCATCCATTCATTCTCTCCCCCATTTAATACTAGTAGTCTTTTTCATTTCCTCTTTATTTTATAAGCCGTAGCTTATCCAGCTTATTTTAGAGCTTATTTGATTAGCTGTTTGTTTAGTTTTATTTTTCTCTTCTTCCTTGTTGCTAGTAGGACTTTTCCTGATTTTTTGAGATTTTTCCCATTATTAGTTTATTTTTTATAATTTTTCTAAGATTTAAATTTTCAAAAATACATAAAAAATAGAAATAATTTTCAGAAAAATACAAAAAAATAGTTTTTAGTTTTATAAAAATTACTTTTAGGTTTACATTCAGTAAAATCATTTTTACACCTTTTAGATTTTAATTTTCATTTTTGAGCTTTTGATTTTAATTTTAAAAATAGGATTTTAATTTTAAAAATAGTTAAAAATAGTTTTCTAAGTTTTTATGTTATTTTAGACTTTTCTAAGTTTAAAAATCATTTTTCTCAATTTTTAGGACTTAATTTGCTATTTTTTAGGATTTAATTAGTTTTTAATTCATAATAAATTCAAAAATAATCAAAAAAAATATTTTTTCTTTTTCTTAAAATTTTCTTTTGTCCTATTTTAGGTTTAGAAATTTAGTTTGCATTTTTAGGAGTTAATTTTAGTGTTTTGGCTTAATTGTCGCGTTTTATTTGTTTCCCGTTAATTGTTTAAGTGTTTAATTGCTTTTAATTGTTCATTTTAAGTGTTGCTTTTATTTAGTAGTTATAGATACTCAAAAATATCTTTTCTCTCATTCAAATCATAATCCAAGCTAAAGCATGGTTTCAATTTCACAAGTCGTTGGGGAAACGACCCGGGTGATCATTCTTCCCGGTTAAATATACGTATTATATATTATATATACCTTTTAGAGTGAGCTTTTCTTAAGGGAGACTTTAGGAAAGTTCTTAATTGCTCTTTTGGAAATATTATCATATATTTTATAGTATATAAAACTACACAATCACCGGCCCCTATGGGGAGTTATTTACCAAAATCTTTTATTTTTGAAGCTTAGCTTATTTTAGGAAAAGAGTGTAGGAAAAAGAAGATAAAATCTTTTAATTTTGCAAGAAAGTTATTTGTGTCTTCCCCTCTATTTTCTGCTTATATAGCCGGCCATATTCCTCCTCTCTCTCATTCTCATTATTCTCTTAAAATTCTTACTCCATAAATTTATGTATTCCTCCATAAAAGCTTCAAGCAAGAAGAAGATTTAGATGTTTTTGAGAAATCCTAGAAGTTTTGGTGTTCTTGGTGTGGTTTGATCTTCAATCTTTGGTGTGTTCTTGGTGTTTGATTTTGTACTCCTCCCTCATTCCATAGGTAAGTCTTGATTGTGTTTCATTCTTGTTGTCACCATGATTACATATGAAAAAGTTTTCATAAAACCTAAAAGATTGCAAGGAATAATGTGTTTATGTCCTTGTCAAATTTCTCTAGGGTTTAATCTAATTAAATGGTTAAATTTCATGTTATGAACCTAAGATGATCATTAAATGTGTTATTAATAAAAACTACAAGATTAGAAACCCTAGGGTTGGTTTTGATGGGTGTTAATTTGGGTTTTCATGGTTAATAATTCTAATTCAATGAGTCTAGTTTCTGGAAAATCCGGGCTCATGTCAATTGGAGGTCGAGAAGGTCGATTTTTAGATTTTATAAGATTAAGTGTCAAAACTGCAGATTCTGCCCGAAAATTTCAGTTATAGTGTTTGATTTTTAATTCTCAAACCGTAAGGAGTTAGACTTTAAAATTAGATTTAGTAAATCTTCAAGATATGTGCTACATCCATGATTGTTTTCAGAATTTTTTGAGTTGTCTAAGTAAGGTTTTTACGCGTCAACTTTTCAAAGGTTCTGCCAGGTCAAAATTCGAGTCAGTTTTGGGTAACAAGGGTCAAAGGAATACTTAAACATGGAAATAAATTAAACCAATGATCATGAGTGTACTAGACACATGCGGGAACCTCTGCGATTTTTTTTTGAATTTTTGGAGGTTGTTTAATGGGTCTTTAATATCGGGAAACTTGCTTAAAATGTTGGCTGATTTTTGAAATTTGGAAAACTCTAATTTAGTTACCTTAAGTGTTTTAAATGATAAGATTAAGTAATAAACTTATGAAATAAGATAGATAATAATATGTAATCATAGATTCTTATAGATTCGATGAAGGTGTTGTGATCTTTTGTCTTCGTGTTCATTTCTCTCTAATTGCTTATTCGTTAAGGTACAGATATTCCGTCTTTTTAGTAAGGAAACTTCATTCTCATTTGACTACTTTGTTGATAGAAATATAATGCCTAAAAACATTATTAATATCTTTCACATCTTTACGTTTTGATAATCACAAAATATAAAAACGTTCAACGTAAAATTAAACGAAAACAAGTAATTAGGAGTAAATTCTTATTTCAACATTTACATCACTTAAAGGTATGAATAAATAAATGCTTAATGCATTTTATGATCAATGGAAATTTTTATTCAACCTCAAACTTTTATAAAATATTATAAACATCACAAAAAAATTTCTACATTTAAAAGAAATGTTTTATTCAAAATAAACATTTTGAATTTTAAAATTTCGAACCTAAAACGGCTAGAAAAAGTCCAGTAAACACCTATCCTGAATAGGACAAAAAGGAGAGCGTCTGAAAATGGGCGGGCCCCTTAAATACATGGGCGGCCCCATTAATTATAAGGGGGCCGACACCCTATTTAAGGGTGTCGGTCATAGACCCCGCTCCTCCAGCTTGTCCTATAAATACTAGACTATTCCCCAACATTTTTCTTACCTTTTGCACTCATTCTTATTGTTCTAAAACAGCCTACACATCTCTCTAAATCCTTTGATCATTTAATCATAAAGCTTTGTTTCCAAGTGATCCAAGCTCTATTCCTCAAGTGCAAGAGAAGAATACAAGAAGTATTACAACCTTAGGTGCATAGCAATCTTGTTGCATTATAATCACAAATTGTAAATCAATTGTAATATCTTGTAAGTTTTGTTCGTAGCTAATTCTTGATGCGATCAGTTGTAAGATAGTTAATCGTAGGTGATTTTAACAAGTATTGTTAGATTAGAACATATATAAGTAGTGAAGTGAAGTGAAAGTCTTGAAGTTGTGAAGAGTTTGAAGATTATGAAGAAGGTGTGAGGTTTTGTGAAGTTGTGAAGAAGGAGTGATATTGTAAAAAGTTTTGAAGTTGTGAGGAAGTAAACACGTCGTGAAAGTTGTGTTAGTGATAGATTAGTCTAAGCTAAGATTAATAAACTCACATTAGCTTGTGGTCGTAAATCCTGTAAGCAACGTTGTTACGGTTTTTCTCTGCATAAGGCAGCTCTGTTTACATAGTGAAGACAACACTCGGAGTTAGGTGCTCTGGAGTGATAGTAGGACGAAGAGGTGCATCGTTACCGAACCACTATAAATCCTCGCGGGTTGTGGTTTTGATTGTAATTACTCTTATCTCCTTGACTTACTTTATCACTTCATATACTTATATTGTTCATATTGTTGCAACATGAATTCCAAAAAGTCTAATCTAAGTTTTGTACAAACAAACGATAAACGTTAAATAAAAAAGCGAAAAACTATTCACCCCTCCTTCTATTTCCACAATTAGGTAATCCAAGAGTCACGGCTAAAAAGATTTTTTAAAATAATTGTACTTTTAAAAACTTGAATCGATCTATGGAATTAGAAAAATATTTAGAAGGGCAATCTATGCAAAGACCACCACTATTTGAAAGTGATGGATTTATTTATTGGAAAAATAGATCAAAACTATTTGAAAGTCAAGAAAGTAATCAAAATCCTTTGGCAAGGTTATGTATCCGATGGTGATTTTCCTCCTAATCAATTTTATCCCTAAACTAAAAAGGATAAATTATCTCTTTCATAAATAAAATTGATGATCTTAAAAAGAAACTTCTAAAGATAATAAAGCCAAAATGGTAATATATAATGCTTTACCCTCGTAAAGAATATGAAACGAAATTTTTCTATGTGTCAAAAACCGCAAAGAAATTTAGGATACTTATGTTAATTCCATCATCAAGGTAATAATCAAGTCAAAGCTAACAAAATAGATCTTCTTGTTCAACAATATGAAAAATTCATGATTCCGGAAGATGAATCAAAAGATAATGCCTTTGCTAATTTATACAACTATAATTATTAGTCTAAAACACTTGATGAAGGTTTTCTAGCAAGAATTGTGTTAAGAAAATTTCATAGGCATTGCATCCTAAATGGCGCGCAAAAGTCACGGCAATTGAAGAATCAAAGAATCTAACAAACACTTCACGTTGGTGAACTTATTGAAATTTAAAGTCTATGATGAAGTAATCAAAAAGACCTCGAACCCGTCAAAACAAAGGATAACGAAAAGAAAATCTAAAACCTAAAGCTAGAAAGGAATCTAGTGATGAAGATAGTTCAACCTCTAATAGTAAAGATGAAGAATACGCCATGGCCGTAAGAAACTTCAAGAAATTCTTCAAAAGACAAGGATGATTCGTAAGACAACCATATGAAGAAAGAAAATCATCTCAAAGAAATAAAGATGACAAAAATAGGAAAAGCGAAAGAAAATGCTTTAAGTGCGGAGATCCAAATCATTTCATCGGAGAATGTCTGAAACAATTAAAATATCAAAACCAAAAGGCGTTCGTTGGAGGATCTTGGAGTGATAGCAACGATGATGAAGAGGAGAAAACAAAGGACGAAAAAGTCTATGGCTAAAGATTCAAATGATGTACTTCCGAAACCGAATACTTTAGTGATGACCAATCATTACTAGACGAAAATGACTTAGATAATGAATATAGTAGACTATGCAAATTAGGACTAAAAGTCATGGCTAAAAATAAAACTCTAAAACAAGCTAAAATAGAATTAGAAAATGAAATACTATAACTAAAAGATAAATTATCTAGGTTGGAAAAAAGTAAGGAAGTAATTGAAGAATGTAAATTATGTCAAGAACTTAAGCTATAAATGAGAACCTTAGAAATGATATATTAGGAATAAAATCAATTTATAATAGGTAACACTCACTTAAGAAAATAATAAGTTCTCAAAAGACTTCCGGAGATAAATCCGGATTAGGTTTTACTTTTACCAAAGGATCACCTAGCAAAACCAAACAAGTAAAGTTTGTAAAAGCTCAAGAAGTCGAGTCAAAAGAAAAAAAAAAATTTTTTTTTTTTTTTTTGATAGAATCTAAATCCCAAAATTTATACTGTATAAAATAATACCAAAATTCTCATTGCAAGTGATGATGAGATAAAACGTTTTTACAAACCTTCTTTAAAACCCGGAGTCGGATTTACTAACCGACAATGATGGGTACTAAAACACCCCTTCCAAGAATAAAGGAAAATATCTATCCTCGTAATCCAAAACACCTCAACCAGGAGAGACCAAGGTAGAACCAAATTACTCTAACACTAGTCACAAAATTGTGGAATCATCCACGTCAACAAGCTTTTCTCAATGTGGAAGAGTTCACCGTTCATGTATGTTCAAGACCAAATTCAAACATGTTCGGAAACAATAACTTCGGACCCATGAAACGATGGGGACCAAATGGCTAAATCATCTCATCTTTCGAGGTTAATCATCCACATACACTCTTTGTCTTCGGATTAAGAATTTCATGATAAGGTTCCTATGAGCCTTTATCATCTACATCGTGAAGACAAAATGAAAGATAATTCGAAATACAAGTTACGTTCACTTTTTCATATTCGTAAAGTATAGATTATAAGTAAATGTCTATGTGTTACTATGTTGATGTAGTATAATTAGTTCTTAGAAAATAGTGTAGTCTCTAGAAATACCATTTGTTGGTTTTCTAGCTTTGAAGAGATTAGTTCATTATGAACTATTCTTTCGCGTATATTTTAGTCATACAAAATGGAAATCTTCTATGACCACGTAGCAAAATCACGTAGATGAAGAAGAGCAAGCTAGTGGTTAATAATTAACATAGAAGTAGGATTAGTCGCGTGAAGATCATTGACACACTATGGATGAAACAAACTCCCTTCGACCCCAACGATCGTCTCGGATCCATGTCAACCATCATCTACGTCCATCGAAATCAACTTGTTGATTTTCTCAACTACGTCTTGCTATTTCATTATTTTCACTATCCATTCTCGTCTCGTCTCAAATCAAATCAATTAATTTTCCTTTCAAAGAAACTAATTCCTCCTCCTTGCAAGAAAACTCATCCCTTAATCACCTCTCAAATTGACATCTTGATTATCTCGTCCGAAATAGTCAAAGAATTTTTTTTCAGAGGGCGGCCCCCTTAAAATTAAGGGGACCGGCCGTGTAAATTGGGCGGCCCCCTTAATTATTTAAGGGGACCGGCCACTGGAAAAACAAACAGCCCTTATCGACTAAAATACATAGACAAACACAATTTTTATTTCTTATTTCCGTTCTCTACTGTCCACCTGCTGTTAACGATCAATTTCACCAAAACCTTTCAAAAATCAAACTTCAAATCACTAATAACACAAAATTCGCAAAGGGGTAATCACTAACTAATCGAATCAACACATCTATTTTAAGATTTTCATCTCTAATTCATTGATTTCATCCAATTGTGCTTTCAATCAAAATTGGGTGTTCTTCTCCATTTCATACTTTTTATTTGTACTTAGGTTTCCATAACTAATAATGATACCCGTAGGTCATAGGAACACTACATTCTTGATAGGATGAATCAAAACACTAATTGAGTTACATTTTTTTTGATATCGAAAATTTCCATAAATATACATACATATTTATCTACGAAAATCTTAAACAAAGTTTATACATTGTTTATTATCATGGCCAAAAAACATTGTAAAACAACATACATGTCCAGTCAAAACGTACATTCCTAAATGTATACTTTTTTTTTTTAGTTTTTTGTTATTGTTATTCTCGTTTTTTTTTTTTTGGTTTTTTTTTGTTTTCGTGTTTTTTTATTTATATTTTTTTTTAACTTTTTTTTTATTTTTTTTATTGTTATTTTTATTTTTTTTTTTTTTTTTTTTTTTTATTTCTTTTTTTTTTTTTTTTTTTTTTTTGTTTTAAATATTTTACTTTTATTTTAAGTATTTTTATGTTTTTATTTTTTATTTTTTTTTTTTCTATTTTTTATTTATTTTTTTATTATTTTTTTTTTTTTTTTTTTTTTTTATTTTGTTTCTTTTTTTGTTTTTATATTTTTGTTTTTATTTAATTTATTTTTTTTTTTTATTTTTTTTTTTTTTTTTTTTATTTTTTTTTAACTTTTGTTTTTTTTTTTTTTTTTCTTTTTTTTTTTTTTATTTTTTTTTCAGGTGGCGGCCCCCTTAAAATTAAGGGGACCGGCCGTGTAAAAAGGGTGGCCCCCTTAATTAATTAAGGGGACCGCCTATCTGCGAAACCAAACACCCCCTTACAGTCGAATTTTATACCAAACATCACTTTTCTCTCTTCCCTCTTCTCCTACCTGCTGTGACGAAAATACCATCACCATTGCCATCAAAATCAAAACCTCAAATCTTCCAATTAACCAAAATTCGCAAAGGGCTTTCACTAACAAGTCAATCAACAACATTTCTTGTAAGTTTTTCAACCTTCTTTTTGTTTGATTTCATCCAATTTTGTTCTTAATCAAAATTGGGGGTTTTTCATTATTGTTATATTTCTTGATTTAGTCTAGGATTTCCATAACTATAATGATTCCCATAGTCATAGGAACACTACAACCTTGATAGGATTGAATCAAAACACTTATTGAGTCAAAATTTTAAGAACATGTATACTTATGAACATATGGCCGAATTTTTGCATATATGTATTTTTAAAACTTACACATTGTTGATTAATGCCAAAACATGTTAAAAATAATCAAGTATTGATTATCCAAACATATATATATATATTTTTCAAATCAATGAGTAAAATTTTATAAAAATAAAGGAGTGTTTGGTTCATCTCCTAGGATGATTGTTTAGAGTCGAGATGGCCATCACTACATTTTTATCACGTATATAAACACATAACAAACTAGTGTGAGTCATCAAAATATATAATTCATATATATTTTGACATATTGGACAAGATTTCTACCCATAAGGGAGCGTTTGGCTTATCACGAATTAATAAGAATTTTTGAGTCAAAATAAGTACTTTACTAGTGATAAGCCAATTGCAAACAAACTCACATGAATTGACGAAATATACAATCTAATGTATACATTTGTCAATACTTAAAGTTGAGTTAAAAATAAACTAAGGAACATAAAAATTACTTCTTAGGTTTTTATTTTTTAGAGTCGAAGTAATTTTGGTTCCACATATAGTATTTTTCTTACATACTCTTTTTATTTTTGCATTTTTTTGACATTGTTGTTGACTTGTTTAGGTGACAAAAATGCCGAAAGCTACTACCACCGATGTATCTCTCACTAAATCATACATCCCAAAAGTATCTAAAATTCCCGACATCTCCCCTACTATTGCCCAATTCTACAAACCTATTGAAAACCGCAACATTCACGAAGGTCGTGTTGTTGATCAAGCCTACTACAAATCCAACAATATCGAGCGTTTATTTACTAACATTCGCTTCAATTGTCTCTTTCAAATCAACGAACCGATTGTTCTGAGATTTATTCTAGACTTCTATAGTCAAGTCATGGTACAAACTGATGACTATGGCTATCTTTTCATCTCTTTTATGATTCAACACGAATTCATAACTCTTACTCTCGCTCAATTCGGTCAAATCCTCCAAATTCCATACGATGGTCAAGCCGTTTTTACAAATGAGTGGGACCTTGCATCTCTTGAATATTCTCAAGAAACTGAGGGACCATATTGCACCGATCTTCCTACTCCCGACGACATTCATCGACTTCTTGAATTGGAACGTGTCATGGTAGACCGCACCATTAAAAGTCAAATGGTCGCTCTCAATCCAAATCAAATTCTCACCAAAGAACTAAGCCCCGACATGAAACAATGGGAAGAACTCATTCGATAGAATGTATTCAGACTAGGAGGACATCGGGACCATCTCCCCACTTGTCTTGCTCACATGTTGTGTTGTGTTGTTGCCGAAGAACAATACAATCTTGCTTATTTCTTTGTCAAAAGAATCGAATGTGCCAAAGCTACTCCAACCGCAAATCTTCCATATGGCATGTTTTTAACTCGTCTTTATCGATACGTCATGGAAACGTATCCCCATATTGACAATGGCACCTATGACATTGTTGAGCGAGTCATACGTCCTGTGGCTCTAAGACAAACTCAATGACCTCAAAGTGATCATGGCAAGGCACGCCATTCCGTCTCTTCTTTATCCTCTCATCATCAAGGCACGTCATCTCATCAACACGATGATGATGATGATGTCAAAACTTCTCGAGCAAGTACTCCATCTCCTACCACCTATCTTAACTCTCTTCATCCACTCGACTACCAAAACTACCATATACCTTCCTCTTCCGAGCAAACCAATGAAACTCTCTTTGCACGACAAACCACCTTGCTCAACTAAACGCAACGAATGCATGAGGAGATGCGCAGAGGGTTCAAGTCATTTGGAAAGACATTAAAAGGAGTGTTTAGCAAGAAGAAGAAGTGAAGACATATGAGAGAAATTAGCTAGATAGCTAAATATGGTTTAAGACAATTTTTAACTTGATTATGTGTATGTTCTAAACAACTTGTGTGGTGATTATCCGATTTATTCGGAAAGACTTGGTTATTAGTTATCTTTAGATACTTATTTGCTATGATGATTTAAACCTTTGGTTGTTTTGTTTAATCAACTAATTATTCTACTTTGGTTTTATGATTTAATGTGTTTATTACATGTTATATGATTAAATGTGCTCATAAAACTCAATAGGGCTTGCTGCAAATAAACCACCAAAACAGAAATACTCTCAAAAAAAATTCTGAGAAAAATTGTTTTTCTGTGAAAAATGGATACCAACAGAGGGCAACCCCCTTAATTCATAACGGGCGGCTCCCTTATCTTTAAGGGGACCGACCCCTAATTAAGGGGACCGCCTGTTAAAGATCGTTTAAGCCCTTTAGGATATGTTTTACAAATAACATTAATAAGCACAACGGAATATAAAGAACAGTAATGTTATTCAACAAGGTTTTATTATCATACGTTTCCACCAAGCCTCAAATCTATATGATCAATATAGATCATGTTACCACCTGTAACAGGGATCAAGTTACCTTGATCTTGAGGCTACACCACACAAACTAGACGGCTACATCTCTTGATATACACACACGTTTTTCTTTTCTGTGTACATAAAACCTATGACCTGATATCTCTTTATATACTAGAGATATTTAGGTTTAAAAAGGGATAAACATAAATATTTTAAACATTTAACTTAATCTTCTGTTATCTTCTATCTTCTTAAAGAGATCTTTCAGAATCTTAATATTCTCCTACATCTTGTAGAATTCTTTAGTGACGATTTTGATCCTTTTGCTTCATTACTTGTTTCTTTTGTTTCATCAAATCTATAATTCCCAACACCGCCCTAGCAGATCACGGGTAAAATAATATTTCTCTTGATTTTTGACCCTCTTTTACCTAGTCTCAGCTATCTTTGCCCAAAATGCTCGAACAAAATTTGGAATAACTTAAACTAGTTCAAACTCATTCTATTTTCAAACCATTTTCTTCCCATAAATCCCATCCAAATGATCATTCCTAATACACCATCTTCTTCATCATTCATCAACCATTATCGACATCCATGGCATCACCTCAAACTTCCATTTGCAAACCATCCAAGAAACCTAAATTCATAATTATACCACATAAACAACTCTTTGTTGACTTGACAAAATAAGACACTACAACCCCATATCTCAAGTTTCAAGTCTCATCACCAAGTGCTCCTAATGCACCTTCTAAAACACCATCTACAAAAGATACATCATCTTCATCCATTGACTACACACCAAAATCACCAACTCTCTTATCATCACCCTCTACCAATGGGTATCTAAACTCCCCATTGTCACCTCTACCTAGAGTTCCTCCACCACCTCTAACTTAAGCACCCAACTCAATGGAAATAACCCTCTCACTCTCACCCATTACTCCACTAGATGTCCATCACAACTCACCATCAATTTTCCACCCATCATTAGGTATCCCATCCCTTGGAATTTACTCAAAGCGTATGGTGATTCATGCCTTTGTTGTGTCCACAACCAAACCCTCATTTTTGGGTTAAGGGATGAACTTTAATATATGTTTTCATATATTGAACATATGCTCTCACAACCACCAACAACCATCATCCCACCACCTCTATCATCTTCCCCAAACTAAACATACTCTATGTTTAGTTTATCAAAATAATTGTCCATCCACCATTTTGCAAAGCAAGTCCTATGAGCTTTACTAGTTATAGGACGCTTTTTTGGTACTTTAAAAATTTCATGTATGTTAGCATTGTTATTTATTTTCCTTATGTATATGCATGAGTGTGGTTTCACACCAGACTATTTCACTTTTAATGGATATGATTATTATTGATTGCATTGATTATTATGCCATATTTTCCTTCTTGCTATTGTCTTAGAAAATATCGTGTAATTGTTCTAACTCGTTTTTTTGTGTAGCCAAGAAACATAGCTCGATTACTTGGTGACTCGTACGAGGGGGGTATACAATCAAGAGGGGAGCATTTTACTTCTGTGATTTTACTGAATTCTTGACGATGACCTTTTTGATTCTACAAAAAATGGTGAGATAGAAATATGACATAAAACTTCACTAATACTTGTATAAAAATAATTTTACATTTATATGAGTTTAATTTTGTAATCATAAACAAAGGGGAGGAAGATTGTTGATAGGAATATTTCCTAAGAAATCATTATTTATATTTTTCACATCTTTATGTTTTGACTAATCCAAACATATAAAAATCTGTTCAATGTAAATTAAACCGTAAACAAGTATTAGAGTAAATTTTTATTTCGAAAATTATATCCACTTAAAGGTCTGAATAATAAATGCTTAATGCATCTTTTATGAGGATCAATGGAATTTTTATTCAAACCTTCACACCTTTTATAAAATGTTGTAAACATTTTTATTAAAAACATTAGCAAAACTATTTTCTACAAATTAAAAGAAATGTTTTATTTAAAATAAATATTTCAAAATAATTTTTCAGACCTTTAAAATGGTAGAAAGTTACAAAGAAAAACACCCCCTACACAAAGGTCTAACTGGGGATACTGTTAATCTTATAGGGTGGGCCCAGTTTAGGGCGGCCGACCCATTTAAATACACGGGCCGCCCCTTATCTTGAAGGGGACCGCCATTAGGTAGACGATACTCTCGAAGTCTTAGTAGAACTTAATGGGACTATTCACCATGATTTTCCTCACTTTTGAAGACTCATTCTTTTGATCAAAAAACAGGGCCGAAATTTCAATAAAAAGTGAAGCCTAGCTACCTTCACAAATTTTTCGTAAAATTCCTTATTCTTTATCTTGTAAAGTTATTTTTTTTGTGATTAAGACGCGCACGCAATAGGGCATGACCCAACCAAAGTGTGTATTGCAATCTTGTTGCATTCATATCATAACTTGTAAATCATTTGTAAATCTTGTAAAGTTATGTAGTAGATAGATCTTGGTAATTGTTGTAAGTATAGTTGAATCTTAGTAATTCATCCGAGTTGTGATAGTTAGGTGTGAAAGTAGAAGTGAAGTAGTGAAGTAGTGTGATGAAGAATACTAAGGCGTAAAGAAGTTGTGTAGTTGTGAAGTTGTGTTGTGAAGTAGTAAAAGTAGTGAAGAAGCTGTGAAGTCATAATAGATTGGTTATAGCTAAGATTAGAACTCGACATCTAGCTTAGTGTTAGAAATTGATATAAGCGAAAGTTGTGTATGGTTTTCTCCGTCATAAGGGAGTTTGTTAACATAGTGAAGAAAACTCTCGAGTTAGGTGCTCGAGGAGTGGAGTAGGGCGAAGAGGTGCTTCGTAACTGAACCACTATAAATCCTTGTGTTGTGGTTTGATCTTTCTAACACTTGTCTCTTATTTCTTTATTTGTTCTTACTTATTTATATTATTCATATTGTGCAAGTATTGAATTCACAAAAAGTCGAATCTAGGTTTTTATAAACAAACATAAACATTAAAATAAAAAGCGGTAAACTATTCAACCCCCCTTCTAGTTTTCCACAATAGCTATTTGTGTAAAATGTTCTTGGCAGTGAAATGTGTAACATGCTTGATAGTGAAATGTGTAACATGCCTTGATAGCGAAATGTGCAACATGCCTTGATAGTGAAATGTGTACACTGCTAATAGCGAAATGTGTAAACTGCCTTGATAGCAAAATGTGTAAAATGGCTTGATTGTGAAATATGTAAGATACCTACCTTGATAGCGAAATGTGCAACATGCCTTGATAGTGAAATATGTACACTGCTAATAGCGAAATGTGTAAACTGCCTTGATAGCAAAATGTGTGCATTGCTAATAGCAAAATGTGTAACTACCTTGATAGCAAAATGTACAACATGCCTTGATAGCGAAATGTGTAAAAGGCTTGATAGCAAAATGTGTAACATGCCTTGATAGCGAAATGTGCAACATGCCTTGATAGCGAAACGTGTACATTGCTAATAGCGAAATGTGTAACTGCCTTGGTAGCAAAATGTGCAATATGGCTATTTATGTATTTGTCTTTATAGTTGTTTGTGTAAACATGTCTTGGTAGCAAAATGTCTTGATAGTTCTTTTTAACTCCAAGGTCTTCAGTTGTCATATGTTAATAACTTTAGGGGCTTAAATATAATTTCAAGATTAGCGACTTAGGCTTAAAACTATAGACGACCAAGATTGCCAACACCTCATTGTTTTAAAAGGCCTAGGATTGTTTGGAAATAATTATGTAGTTTTAGAAGCCTTAAAGTTGATGATATGTTCCTGATTCTTTTAATATTTCCCCTTCTGATTAATCACTAAGCTTATTCTCAAAGAAGTAGAATAATTTGATAAAAGAGGTACACATAGGTATAATGATTCCTTTAGATAGTCAGTATCCTGCAGGAAGAAATGTCTACATCTAAAACTTAGTTGACTTTGGTGTTATCATTTCGACTACTTTGAGGGTTTAATTGTCTACATCTGGGACTTAGTTGACTTTGGTGTTACAATTCATATCATCACTATCCTGAAGAGTGAAATGCATGCATTGGGACTTAATTGACTTTGATGATACATATTTAACTTCTTAAAAGGGATAAATTGGGTACTTTAAGAATTTAGGATTTATTCATCAAGACTTCTTCGTGCGGGTATTCTTATTTCGATGCGCTTGGAAGAAAGCCTTGATTCTACTTAAGAAAAGATTGTTGGTTTGGGGGAAGCTATGGAAGCTTCTAAAAGAAGAAGAAGCATGCTTGACTACATAATTTAATAACTTTCCAAAGGTTCAAGTGAAGGATCTGGTATTATTCTAGAGGTTCCTGATGAGCCAAAGGACAATTCTGGTAGCTCAAGCAGCTTACTTTCTTGATCTAATAATGAAGTTCAAGACGTCTCCAGTAATGAGGAAAACAAGGATGGTGAAAAAGTTGTAGAGAAACAAGTTGGAAATGTACAAACTAGTTTAACTCTGTCATCTGCTGAACACGAGATTCAGTCAATGGTGGATGTTCCTATTCATCAAGAGGACCCAATTGTCCAAAGAACTACACTCATTCACACATTTATCTTAATGGTTACTGAAAAGACAACATCAACACCCTCACCACCAATCACACAAGCTCAAGTTCAAATGTGTTCGACCTCTGCGGTAGGTAACTTATAAGATCCTATATGGATCAAACTTGTGACACTGGATATCGATTCGGTCCAGATTATGAATTGATGATATAATCAGTTAGATAGTAACTAACCGATTCACATTTATCGTGCTGTCCGCTTTGAGACATTCTGGTAAATAAAACAAGCAAGTAAGGTGATTTTGATGTTCACACATTAGAAGATCTAATACTTAAGCTGGAAATCCTATCAAGGAGATTCTTCTTAATTTGAATCTACCTGATCACAGGTCGGTCCTCACAGAACTGAAGGTTAATCCAACCAAACCCAGACGAATGACAAAGCTATATTCATCCACAAGCTTTATTGCTAACTGTTTTATTATAGGTTCATATAAAGATGGAGATGGAGATACCTGGTTCCAGCAGAGTCAAGTTCACAGCCACATGCTCATACCTGACAACATAAGTAAAGACAATATGAAATCTTAAGAACATGTGTCAAAAGACTTCCAATACTCTGATATCACACATCTTCCTTGAAGTGTTGAAGTATTAAAGTTAAAGAGATTCAAGAAAGATTATTACATAAGCTTTCAAGATAAAGAAAGGTATGAGCATGCTGGTCCGAAGGTCACAAGTTTACAAGTCAAAAAAAGATCACAAGATGATGATAAGAGATTCAATTTGGCTGATGATCTCAAAGATGCTCAAGATCAAAATTTATCATGCAAGTAGGAGCAAGCTCTAGATCAAGCTCACTACATATTCAAACAAGATAAAGATTAAAGATTGAAGGCTACAAGCTAGAATGAAGACATTCATAGAATGCTAGGCTTAAGATTTTTGTAACTTGGAGTAACCTCCCTTAGGGGGAGATTATTAGGAATCGAGATAAGACTCGGTCACTTCCAATATAATTGTGGGATCCCTAGATCATTCCATGTATGAAGCACAAGATCAATGACACCAAAGATTAAACATCAAAACTTTTGATTGAAA
>BQNB010015594.1:0-22315 GCA_026074375.1 Tanacetum coccineum
AAGGTGTTGTAGAGATGGTAAAGTATATATGGACGTGTATATATGACTACATATGTAGGGATTTTACAAATCTTGATGAAGAAATGGGTAAGGTGTTATAAAATACTCATGGTTTGATTTTAGGCTTAAAGGTTTTTGTGTAAATGGTATTGAAGTGAAATTTAAACATGGTTGTTTGTGTTTTCCATCCTAGTCGTCCCACATGGTTATAAAATAGACATGGAAGTTGGGTTTTAGGGTTCTTGATCCATTGATTAAAAGATATAGTAGTTTAAGACTTGTAATGGAGAGTGGTTATCTTATTTGATTTAATTAGGAAGTGCTATGTATATTTATATGTTGTAATCGTATATGTATGTATATAGGTGAATATATTTTGTAAATTTTGGGTATTAGGTATTATGGTGGGTATTTTTTGTTATATGGATAGATTCCCAAGGTTACATGCATGCATGGATGCCTAAAACGCGAACCGGATGCGTTTTACGTACAATATGAAAATAAAACTTGAAATGCTAATAATTATTCTTCTAATAATAATATAACACTTATTGAATGGCAATATTTACTTGAATGATGTCTGTTTATGATAATCATTAATTTTAGCTTACGCGATTTAACTAAGCGGGTTATATGAAATGAGACGCGAAATAGCTAAAAGTATTTATTGAGGAAATAATTAGGAGTCGTAAAATGACCTGAAAACACGGGGTGTTATAGCTATTGCTTAAAGGTGTCAGTGGTGTCTACGTACTTACCAATGGCCATGATATTTTGGAAGGTTCAAGTGCCGGCTATGCAGAAACACTTGAAAAGGATCTTGCAGACCTACATAGTAAAGACATAGATGCCGAGGTTGCTTCTGGTGGACGTCACATGTATGTTAGTATGTCACCATGGATTGTTATGAGGTAAACATATGTGTGTACTAGAGTGATTATATATATTTCTAAAACCTTCATCACTAATAATGTTTTCTGTGATATGTCTTTATAGGTACATCAGAAGAAGAGCAAGAAGCTATGTGTAATATTACAAATGACATTGGCTGAGGTGATGTGGGTAAATATTTGATATAGAGCTGGTAGGGAATTTGATGTTCTTTTAAATACATCTTCCTCCGATCAACTCTCGACAACAACATATGCCTAAAAACACGCCATGACAGTAGGTATGTTAAATCAAATAATTCTAAACCTCAAACTGGAAGTTAGTACTCAACCGCAATATGTTTAGACCAACACCTATTCTTTTATGCTGTAGCTTTAATATAACTTTAATATATTTAGACAAACTGCAATATGTTTAGACAAACTGGAAGTTGATTTTCTTGTAGCTTTAATATAGCTTGGCATAATCTTCGTAAACAATGTTGTTTATAAAGAATTTCTTAAATTATAATTGGTTTTTTTATTTGTTATTCTCTTTTAGACAATCAACTATATGTAGTTTCTTAAGAAATTTTAAAAACATTCATTTATTTTTGTTCGTTTAAAATATATTTTGCGGTAACGTGATTGCATCAATCATTTTACTACTATTATTTTTTAAAGTATTTTTTGAGCTACCTGCCCATCGGGCGGGCCTTGAGGCTATAAAAAAGTACTTCATCGAATATAAGTTTTCCCTTATTTCTTTGGCTATTCTTCTTTTGAACAATAAAATCAAGGTTATTTTAGGTTGATTGCGGATGATTTTCAAATGGCATACTACGTTTACTTTTTCCTTTTAATACGATATCATTTACGTTATTTATATTCAATCATTTTTGTACTACAATTTTATGTTTCATAATAAACCTTAAAGCTAGCTGCCCATCGGGCGGGCCTTGAAGCTAGTATAAAATATAGTAAGAGTTTAGACGGAACCACGAAGCGAAAACGTATACATTAAAAATTAAATTACAACATATGGGATACTTATCTGAGATAATAAAAATATGTTGAGCATGAAGGTTTTATACTTTCATAACAATTATGTTAAACCACAACATCAAAGCATAGAATAGCGGAAGCAAATAAAGGATCAAATAACATGTTTGAATAATTAACCGAATTAGGGTTACATACCTTTTGATTCTAGCCCGAACAAGATTCAAATTTACGGAGTGCTACAGTCTCCAAACTTAAAATAAATAGTAAAAGTACAAGATTAAATAATGACTCGAAAATTACGAATTGTGTAAAAAAGGTGAATGTTAAATAAATGTAGAAGATACAAATGTAAAGAATGCAAGGTTTTGGCGTAAACACAAAGTGAAAATGAAAAATGTTAAAAATACAAATTATAAACCTTTGGGGTATATTATGAAATAGTAAACCACGTAAGATACGTAGACGGATAATAAATCTAACGACGGCTCAAGCTTAACTAGGAACGTAAAATAACTAATCGGGTAAATAGTAAAAAACAAAATTTTACTCAAAAGTAAAAATAGTAATAAGTATGGATTAAAAATAATGAAATGATTTACGAAAGAGTTTAAATAATTTTGGAACTCTGGTATTGACGACGTGAGTGAACTCAATCTATTGATCAGCGATAATGCAAATCGCTCAGTTTCTTGACCGTTGTCGTCGTTTAAATTCAAAAGTCTTCAAACTTTTCTCGTTAAGTAAACCAAATCCTTTTCGCTAGATTCAAAATAAAACACGCAAGTTTTCACTTAATCTAAACACGCAGTGAATTCTTATCCCTGCTAGAAAACACGCAACTATTCTTGCTTGTTTAGGGTTTAGATTCTCGCACAAAATGAAAACAATACTCGCACGTTTTCTACACTAGCATTCTCGCAGGTTTGTGTCACAAAAATCTATTCTTGCTGAAAATTGTAGCTGGCACTATTTCACTCACAAAAAGAATACTATTACAAACAAACACGCAGGACTGATAGTACAAATACGAAGGAAAAGCATTCACGCAAGAAAAAAAATATAAACTTTTAGGACCATTTTATGACAAACACGCAGGTTTTAGACACTACAAAAACGCAGGTTTTAGACACTACAAAAACGCATGATGTGAAGTCTCTTTCTCGCTCAAAAACAAAACACGCAGGAAAAAGTACAAAAACATAGCTTTATCTGATTCATTAATATTCACAGGACATTGTCGCTTAATTAGGGTATTGCATTGTCGTAGATTTTCTCATTCATGCAGCTTTACTGACACGCTAATATTCGCAGCTTACACAACAGTATACTCGCAGGGCCATACACGCTAAATAAGGGTTTTGATAATCGCACACATTCACGCATGAATCATTCTCGCAGGTATTGTCATTGTTGCAGGAAAAGTCGCTGAAATAGGTTTTTAAAAACCGCAGGTTTGTCCATTCACATAGGATGTTCCTATAAACTAGCAAAAAATTTGTCTTAGTGTCCTTTTGGTATTTCGTAGATTTTAAAAAGCAAATAACGCACCCTTTGAATTGGGTCATGTTATTGCTACCCCGTACCACCACTACCCCCCTTAATACCCGCTGTGTTGACCGGACAAGACAATTTTTTTATGTTTTTTCGTTCCGTATTTTTCACATTTTATAATTTTTGATTTATAAAACTTTATAACTTCTGTTTCGTATTTTTTTCTGGCAGTTTTGGCCATTTTATTAACAGGATAAGACAGCTTCATGCTTCGTATTTTTCATGTTTGACTGCTTTTGACCTATAAAACCTTATACTTTCAGTTTCGTTTTTTTATTTCACAGTTTTATAATACAAATAAAATTATAAAAATAAATAAAATAAAAATAAAAAATAAAAAAAATTTTAGAGGAGGCATTTGCATCACTTTTGGGGGGAGGGGGTCTTAATAACTAACCCCTTTGAATTTTATCAAGCAACAGTTTTTAAAAAGGTTACCACTTTTTGATTCAAAAACTTTGCTGACAAGATATAAGCTTTAAAGTAATAAGCTTTAACGAAATATAAGCTAGAAATGACTATTTTTTCTTGTGTTTTTTTGCAAAAAGGACAAACCAAAAATAAAACACTAATATAAGCACTAATAAGCTATTTAGCACGTGAAAGGTAGAAACTTTTTTATTAATATTCCTTTGAACCTTAATAAGCTACTTTTAAAAGCTAAATTATAACACTAACAAGCAAAAATAAGACCTTTTTTAAGCTTAAATGTCACGAACCAAGCACACCAATTATTTCGACACATAAAAACTTAATATTTAAACCACAAACACAACGAATCGACCTAAGATCAAACTATGGCTCTTGATACCAATTGTAAGAATTCTGTATATCAAATCACACATATAGAAGAGAAGAGAAGAGAGAAATATAAGTTTAGTGGAGGTGTTTGGATAGAAAAAAAAAAGTAAGTAAGTAACACCAATACTGTCTTCCACGGGTCGGTGTTTGGATAGAATCTTGTTTATTTCATAAGGAAGGGAATATTTGTCCCTTACACACACTTACCTTAAAACACACTCACACCCCCATCTATAAGGTGGGAGAGTCCTTATATAGCACAAGGCTCTCTCTACACTTTACCTCATGGGGCGATGTGTGATAGTTTCACTAACTATTTCACATACATACGTAACTACGTCTATTTCACTAACTATTACACACTTACTATATATCTATTTATTACAAGACCCGTAAGATCGATAATGGTTGTCACTTCACTAAAAATGAATTCCTAACAATCCCTCATAAAGTGAAACACTTTCTGAATTACTATATACCAATCATCGTCCTCACCACCAAACCTCCCCACCACCATCACTACCAATCACCACCTCCACCACTAAAATCATTATCAAACACCTAGATATCATTTTAGACATCAAAAAATTCATTTTTAACATCCAGCGAGCATCATTAGAAATAGCAATAACAATATCATTTGGTCGGATATGGCTCGTTTGAAACTGTGCTTTTTGGTCTTCAGATTTATTGGATAATCACCAGAAGCTCTTGTTCCCAAAGGAATACCTTGATTTTCCACATTATTCCCTGTATATTTTCCTTTACCCACATAATTTATTTCTCACTTTTCACGAACCAATTTATTTCACTACCGTACTCCTTATTTAATTGATTTGGTGATGGTGATGATGATTGATGGTGGTGGTAGCGGCTGATAGACTTGAAATGTAAAACTTAACGAATGATCGTTAAATATTTAACGAAAATACTTAAATTGAGAAAAAAATAAGTTGGGCGCCTTTTTATGCGAGAAAAAAAATGCGATACCTTGATTGAAAATTACCCTTAAGTTAAGTATCTTTTTGTGTCATTTGCCCTTCTGAATTCCTAACACATCTGTTAAACATTGTATTATAAGATACACTTTACCTTTACAATCTCTAATCAAAAGTTATCATAATTATCAAGCAGTAACCAAACATGTTAAAATCAACATAATGTTAAAAGCCTAACAGCCATGAGTAGGTTGACAACATAACAGAACTGCCCTTGACTACTTAACTAACAAGGGTACAATAGTAAACCCACATTAGGGTACTATAGTCATTTTTAATCAGTAGTAACCTCAAAGCAAACTTCAATTACAAACAATAGCTTACCGGCACTCCTTCAAATACCCCACACACGATAACAAAGATATACATATATTCATGCCTAGTTGCCCATCGATCCTACCATAGATATGAACCACAATGCTAGTCTTTTATTCATTTTGTGCATACCATATGTAACAACATATGGCATTGAGTTTAATTATCCAGCTGTTTTCAACTTTGGTGACTCGAATTCTGACACTGGCGATTTGGTCGCGGGTGTTGGAGACCATCTTGACCCCCCTAACGGTCAGACTTATTTCAAAGGACCGTCAGGGAGGTTTTGTGATGGTCGACTTATAGTAGATTTCTTGAGTACGCTAGTTCTCTTTTTCCCACTTATCTATATATGTTTGTATCCGGCCGTATCTGTATTTTTATCTGAAAATATACAATGTTTTTGTAGTGGATGCCATGGACTTGCCATTCCTAAATGCGTACTTGGAAGCTCTCGGTGTTCCCAATTTCCGCAAAGGATGCAATTTTGCAGCAGCAGGATCCACTGTATTACCGCCAACGCAATATTCTGTTAGCCCGTTCTCATTTGGTATTCAAGTGGCTCAATTCTTTCGATTTAAGTCTCGGGTTCTTCAGTTGCAAGCTAAATGTAAGTATGTCATACTATATGTTAATGAGTGTTTATGCATGCATTATATCATAAGGCAAGAAAATGCTTTCTTTGCATAAACTTTTACAGAAATGCTATGGATAAGGATGCATATATTTTTAACCATATATTTATAAATGTCACGGGTTAGTATATTGTGTTGAGATGGGTCAATTTTCACATTCCTTTTTAGTGTGAAAGATTGCAATGCATCCATACAGAAGATGTGAAATTATTGTATGTGAACATCATGATATAATTGCTACTTTATGAAATGAAATGCAACTTCTAATATTCAAGAGAATTTCACAAATTTATACCACAAATATAGTTATGTCGAAATGCAACATTTCTATGTGTGCATAAGGTAAATGCTCTTCCGAACCCACACTGAATCACAAACTCTTTGTTTGTAACAGCAAAAAGGTTCAACAAGTACTTACCTGATGAAGATTACTTTAGCACAGGGTTATACATGTTCGACATAGGCCAAAATGATCTTGCTGGTGCATTTTACTCCAAATCCTTTGACCAAGTCGTGGCTTCGATACCATTTGTTTTAGCCGAATTTGAAACTGGAATCAAGGTTAGGTTCGGTTCTTTGTTAAGTGTACTGAATTTAGGAAAATGATCAACAAATACTGTTTACATAATTATATGTTATGGGTTACTATAGTTATGATATTTGATTTTAAGCAGTATTATCACATATCAAGATCACATTATTGACTTTTTCAGAAGTTATATGATGAAGGGGCAAGAAATTATTGGGTTCATAACACGGGGCCACTCGGGTGCCTGCCCCAAAACATTGCAAAGTTCGGGACAGATCCCTCAAAGCTAGATTCGCTTGGTTGTGTTTCGGCGCACAACCAAGCAGCTAATCTTTTCAACATACAGCTACATGCACTTGTCACAAAAATGCAAGCACAGTATTCAAATGCCAATTTCACCCATGTCGACATCTTCACAATCAAATCTAATCTCATTGCTAATTACTCCAAATACGGTTAGTACTTCTTGTACTTGAATCTGCTTTATTGTATCAGAATGTCACAAAATTTGAACTTTTGATGACACAAGCCTCTTTTGGTATTACCACTATTTTAAAACAAATAGGTTTACATAGTTGAGTCTTATTGAAAACTCGACTAAGTTCAGAATGGTTCCTTGGGGTTGTTAAGAAATGGAGATGAGTGACGATTATGCATTTTAAGTTAAGATCAAGAACGGAATTTAAGTTTTGTTGCTCATGAAAAAAAAAAAAGTCTCTTATACACTGATCCATTACAGAAGTAAACTATTGTCATGTTTTTACTGTAGATAAAGTTACAATTCAATATGCATAAATATTTGGTTATATGCCATATTAGTATTGGAATATTTCGAAAGGTAATTCTATTTTCATAGGTCGGAAACTTATTGCCTAGCAACTCCGATCGATGTGACACATTATTTTCGGCCTTTACTTGTGATTACATTATTTGAAGTCTTGGTGAAACATACTACAGTAGTAAATAATATTCAAGTTAAACATTTCGAAAATTAAACCAAGTATTAGTAATCAAATTTTTATAAAAAAAATACTAGTAACTGTTTAAAAAAAATGCTCAAAGAGCTCAATAAAAATGATGCAGAAGTAGTGATGTCCATGTGGGAGTGTTATGGTGTGTTAACTAGAAAACAAATATTAACGAGTCACATGTGATCAGTAGAACAGACTAAATGACATAAAAGGAACAAACATGTGATAGGATTTATATTTTCTAGATGATGAGGTATGGTTGGTATACATTATTGAAATTACTTGAATTTATTTTATATAATTATAACAAAGGTACTCTAAAACAATGTATACGGTTAGTTCGCATGATGCAATAATCACAGCCCTTTTGTTATGATAGTTATTACATTTTGTTCCTCATATGTTTTGAAAAGACTGAAATTTTAGAAAATGTTACGTAGATGTTACAAAAGATTGTTTTAGCTAGTGTTCTATCAGTACATAGTCGTGTACTCACATGTCCAAACTTGCAGGGTTCGAACAACCAATAGCAGCTTGTTGTGGCTACGGAGGTCAGCCTCTAAACTACAACAGCCAGCTAGCTTGTGGCCAAACAAAGACCATAAATGGTAGCTCGATCACAACCAATGTATGCAATGATACAACTGAATATGTGAATTGGGACGGAATACACTACACGGAGGCTGCTAATCAACATATTGCGTCACAAATACTAACGGGAAAGTTTTCAGATCCACCCTTTGCTGATAAAATGCCCTTTCTTTTGAATCTCAGATTTTAGAAACCTCAATGTAATTTATTCATTTGGATTCTAACGAAAACCGTCAAAATCAGAGACTATATATAACTATGCTTCTGGTTTTTAGGAGTGAAAAAACAAAGCTGAAAGTTGAAACAGAAAAAAAATATGCATACACACACATAAAAACATATATGTATATTCTCATATTCATATGTACGCTTGTATGTGAATGTGATGTATGTGCGTACTATGCATCCACAATACGGAGTAATTGTTTTTGTTCCACTTTGACAAAAGTGGAACAAAAGTGTTGCAGAAATGGTCCATGTCAGGGACCAAAGTGGAACAAAAGTTTCCCCATGGGGAGGCCGTCTGCAATTTTGTAAAAGTAGGGACCATACGTGCAATCTGAGCAAACTACATGGACCATTTCTGCAAATTTGATCATACTTTGTCATCAAGTTGTAGCCAGACCAAGATTCGTTATTTAAACTCAACGGATGTAACAACGACCAGAAGTCTGTTATTTCTGCGATGTATAATGTTGGTCGCCCACATATGAACCAAAACACTAAATTTTGTGAACAAGGCAGTATAATTTTAGATGAGTGTTGGTTTAATTCCAGTTTAAGATTGTTTCTACCGGTGTGAATTGGATTTAATCCTTCTCATGTATAAAAGCATTCTTCATACAGATAACGAAAGAAATCCAGATAGAAACCTCGACCAACCAAACCGTACATATCTGGTCCTGATTTTGGTTCAACTTCAAAGGTTTAGACTGAGATTTGCGACTGACACAATTAGTTACTTGTAACAAAATAAATCCACATCATATTTCGTTTTCTAATTACATTGCTCGATATTATCTCTCATGGGTACATGTTTTATACAGCTAGACATATAGATAACTATTTTTTGGAGACATAGGCATAGTATTGTGCCATGGGAACGATGAAAGCAATGACCAACAAACCTCCGACTACAACTGTAAATTGATCTCGTTTTTCAGCTGTCTCTTCCTTGGTTTTGAAGTTGGATTCCCTTTTGTTTTCCTTAGCTTGTGGGCCACCAGGATCAGGAAGACCGTCAATAGCAGCTGCTAGCCGTTTAGCGGTACTAAAAATTGCTTCATTGTACTTTTCGTCTGTCGCCAAGACTATAGACAATACACATAAAACATCAGAATAAATGAGATTGCCAATAATACACATATACTTTTCAAACGTCAGATGACCAAATGACTAGAGAGACATTTCAGCTAGGAGAAAGTATATATATTTTTATCAACTCATAAATCAAATCATTTAACCATTTTTTTATGATGACAAGGGACAAGGTGTGAATTGGCTTGAAAGATTGCCAAAAGGGGACTTTGCAATTAATCTAATCCATATGAATCAAAATATACATGGCAAATTGTCATGTATTATTCTCATGTCATGATCACTTCAACTCATTCATGTAGTTTTGTGACCAGAAAAGAAACCTAAAGCAAATTGTCATTATCAAAATTGAAACTGATTTGTCCTCATTAAGAGGAAATATCTTGAAGCCGATATATTTCACAAAAAAGCAAGATTATAGAGACGATACCATTTGTACTACAGATGCAATGGTCAAGTAAATAATCACAATAGTAAAGCAAACAAAGCGGCGTAGGGGAGGTTATGTGGAATTTGAAGACATCATAATGAGAATGAAATGAAAGAAGATAATGACAGAAGAATGAACAAAAAGATGGTCTAAACATAAGACACAATTTGAAATTATTAATTACTAAAGCAATATGGCACAACACCAAAACAGAGATAAATCTCAACCCACAACAAGTTTGTTCAAGCGATTTAATGGACACTAATTTGACTCAAAGTCTCAAACACTCCCCACAGGGAGTTGATAGTCTTGGTCAAAGGAATCCGCAATACCAAGTAACCTAATATCATTTGGATGACCTAGTCAAGTCTCTTTTCTTGCATTAAAAAAGTATACGATCAAGGAAAAGATGGTCTCTGAACATAAGAAACACACTTAAAACAGATAAATGCTATAGCGTAGCGCCCGTGTTGTAAAAAGCAGGCTGGGCGGCTGCCTAGGTGCTAGGCGGGCATACACCGCCTCGATTTATGGCTAGGCGGCCAAACTAGGCGGAAAAGTCAAAAGGCGGTCAAACATCCGCCTAGGCAGAGCTAGGCGGCCAACGAAAGTCAACAAAAAGTCAACATTTTTTTAACTAAAAATTAAGGGTTTTCTTTCCAATATACCTGACCTATATTTTTTTTAACATAACATCTTAACACAAAAGAAAAATCATCGATTGTAAACACAAAGTCATGGGTTTTTTCGTATAAAATTCGAACCAATTGAACAGCATGGACAAGATTGTTGGATCGAAAATCTAACTTCTAATCAAAATATACCAGAAATGTAAAGTTTTATTAAATCTTAATCTGTCATCATCATTTGATGTTTACAAATCGTTTTCTATTTATACTACATGAAAGGGTGCGAGTGAAGAGTCGCGTCCCTTGGTAAATAATTGTTTTACAGTTATGTAACTGCCATTTTGTAACTGTCTTGTCAGCGGGTTTGTGATTACCCGGTTGGATGGGTTTCGGCTCAATATTCTCCCCCTTAATCACAAACGCTGCGACGTTAGGTCTTTTAGTCCGATGAGTTGTCTCATGGTTAAGAATTTGATCTTCGGTAGTGCTTTTGTAAGTATGTCCGCTTTCTGGTATTCTCCACTTACGAATTCGACTTGTATGTCTTCTCTTTCAACGCATTCTCTTATGAAGTGATACTTTGTGTCGATGTGTTTGCTCCTTCCATGAAATACGGGGTTCTTCATTAGTGCTATAGCTGACTTGTTGTCAACTTGTATTGTAACCTTTTCTTCTTGAGAATGTGTAAGTTTGCTTAGTAGTCTCTTTAACCATAATGCTTGTGTTGCTGCTGCAGTTGCTGCGATGAATTCTGATTCACATGATGATAGTGCTACAGTGGCTTGTTTTTGTGTACTCCAGCTGATTGGTGATTCACCATAGTAGAATATTATGCCGGTAGTTCCCTTTCCTTCTTGAGTGTTGACTCCGTAGCTACTGTCGTTGTATCCATATATCTTGTTTCCTCCGTTATGCTTGTAGGTGATTCCATAATCTTTTGTTCCTTTAACATAGCGTAGTACTTGTCTTATAGCTTTCATATGTTGCTCTCGTGGTTCTTGCATAAAACGACTAAGTAATCCTACAGAATAACTTAAGTCGGGTCTTGTGTGAAGCATATATCTTAAGCTTCCAATTAAGCTTTGATATTCGGTTGAATTGACCATTGTTCCTTCCGTAATCTTTGTTAGTCTTATTCCTGGATCCATTGGTATCAATGTCTCGTTCCAGTCTATCATTCCAGCTTCCTTTAGGATTTTGATCGCATAGGCGGATTGCTTTATAGATATGTCACCTACAGTTTGTGTGACTTTTATTCTAAGATAGTAGGCTAATAATCCTAGATCACACATTTCGAATTTTTCTTCCATTTGAGCTTTAAACTTTTTGATTTCCTTATTTGGTGTGCCGGTGATGATTAGATTTTCTACATAGACTCCTATTAGTAGTGTTGAGTCTTTTGATGTATTGGTGTAGATAGCTTGCTCTAGTGCACATTTCTTGAAATCTAATGACTTCAAAGTGTTGTCTAACTTTATGTTCCATGCATGTGGTGCTTGTCTTAGTCCGTATAGAGCTTTTATAAGCCTATAGACTTTTCCATTATCTTGTCCCTTTAGAAATACTTCGGGTTGTGTGACGTATACTTCTTCCTTTAAATCTCCATGTAGAAATGCAGATTTTACATCAAGGTGATGTACTTTCCATTTATTGTTAGCAGTTATGGCAAGTAATAACCGGATTGTTTCCATCCTTGCTACTGGTGCGAAGACTTCTTCAAAGTCTATACCATGCTGTTGTATGTAGCCTTTTGCTACTAATCTAGCTTTATGCTTAATTATATTTCCATTAGCATCTTTCTTAGTCTTAAATGCCCATTTCAAGCCTATAGCTTTATGTCCTTTGGGTAAGATGTTCAATTCCCTGTATTGTTTCATTGATGGAATCTAACTCAGAACCTCATTGCTCAATCCATTTTGATCGCTTGATCTTCCTTAAGTTCTTGGATCATCTTCAGCTAATATAATTCCTCGGTGTTCGCGTATAATCATTTATGTTCCTAAAACCTCTTAAACGTGGTGATCAAAGGTGGATGTGAATTTGTGATTCGAAATTGAAATCATATCTCTTTGGATAGAAAAGATTGTGTTAGAAGTTAGGTGTGTCTTGGGAATTATTTCAACGATTGTGTTGGATGGTGTGTGAGTGTTTGTAGAATGTAAGGGAGAGTCTCTTATTGGGTATGCCTAATCATCATCATTTGTTAGGAAGACTCATTATCGTCTTCGATTGGTTGAGTTTCTTGGTCATGATGTTCATTTGTAACTTCAAGATTTCCTATTTTGAAGTTAGTCCATTCAGGCTCGTCGTTAATGTGCTTACTCATATAATCTTTCCAATCCCATGTTTCATCCTCCTTAAACTTCACATTTCTACTAACACATACCCTTTGTGTTGTTGGATCAAATAAGCGATAAGCTTTTGATCCTTGTTCTTTCCTAAGTATACCAATTTAGGCTATCTATCTCTAGACTTTGTCAGATGTATGATGTTACCATTGCATATGCTATACAGGCCAAAAACTCTTAATACTCTAAGTTTGCTTTTCTTGTTTAATTGCTTTATATGGAGTGATGTCTTCTAGTGCTTTCGTAGGAACACTATTTAGGATGTATATGGCGTGTCTAACAGCTTCAGCCCAAAAATTTTGTGACATGTTCGTTGCTTTCATCATACATCTAGTTGTGGACATGATTGTTCTATTTCTTCTTTCGACTACTCCATTTTGTTGTGGCGAGGTAAGTCAGTAAGTTGTCGTGCTATGCCGCTTTTCCCTTACAAAATTTGGTGAATTTCATTTGAATGTGAATTCTCCCCTCTCGATCCGTTCTCAAACATTTTCAATGTTTGTTCTAATTCGTTTTCTATCGATTTCAATTATATTCCTAAAAGTATCAAAGCTTGTTCTTTCGTAGATTAAGAATATACCACATATACTTGATAACGTCGTACTAACAGAGAAATATGTATTTCTTCCAGAAGAGTGTGGTGTGATTGGTCCACATAAATCTCCATATACTAAATCTAAAGGTGAGGTAGATCTAGCTTTTGCCTTTTTTGGGAATGGCGCTCTACTATGTTTACCAATTAAACAAACATCACAAACTTGTGTTGTATGTTTAATGAGAGGAAATTCCATGAACTAAAATCTCTTTAGCCATTATTTTAGTGATCAATGAAGTGTCCTAGTCTTGCGTGCCATAACCATGTATCTTCCTTTAAGTTTGCTAGTAAGCAGACAGGTGTACCTATCCTCAGATTTGCCTTATATAGTCGGTTTCTCTGTCGTGTAACTTTCATGAAGATTTTGTTATCCATGTCATAAAGTCGTAATTCGTCGTCTTCCATTACTACTTTACAACCAATTTCAGTGAATTGTCCAAGGCTCAATAAATTGCTTTTTAAGTCAGGTATGTAATACACGTGTGATATGATTCTTTGCTTCTCATCATCACATTCTATTAGAATTGAACCTTTTCCTTATTTCTTTGTATGTACACCATCGCCGAATCTTACTTTTTTTCACTAACCTTCTCATCTAATTCTTGAAGTGTTCCTCACTTCCCTCATGTGATTACTAGCTCCGTTGTCTAAGTACCATAGACTTTCATATTTGTCTCTTATGATCCTACATCTTCTTCATTAGCAGACCTTTTGTTCTTGCATTCTCTAAATATTGCCATTAGTAAGTTTTTCACATCTTCTTCAACGAGGTTAATTGCTCGCTTGGTTTTGTCTTTAGGACATTTAGGTGCAAGTTCCCTATCTTTCTTGCATTTGTAGCATTGTAATTTGCTATATCATAACTTGATTTCTTGAAGTTATCTCTCTATTATAATTCTTATGAGAGTTTTTCACCATCTTTCCTCTCTTCCTTGAAATTTCACATGTTTCTTCCTTGTGAAATTTATTTTTCCATGTCCACGTCCTCTAAAATACTTTCCTTTACTTTCGTGTCGTGTGAACATCAATTTCTCTTGATTGTCCACTTTTTTGCCTTCTTAACTTATTCTTTCTTCATAAGTCTTAAGTCTACAATTGCTTCTCCTATGGTCATTTTCACTAGATTTCGAGTATTGCTCTATTGAACGCAACTATTGGCAGAATACCTATCAGGTACAAAGTGTAATAGTTTACGTAATAGTGTTATCATCTTCCATTGTATTCCCTAGCTGTCGTGCTTTTGTTTACTATGGGGGTTAGATTTTGCGTGAAGGTTCATGGTCTCTCATCCTGCATGTGTACATCTCAAATTCGGATTTGAGTGTTTGCAACCTTGCTTGTTGGACTCTTTCTTCTCCTATGTGTCTAGTTTTTAAGGCATCCCATATAGTTTTCGCGGTTTTGTGTTTTGTGATTTGAAGCAATTGTTCTTCTGGTAAGGCTTGGTAAAGGAATGCGATAGCAGTTTTGTCTTTTTTGTTATCTGCTTGGGTTTTTTCATTTGGTTCTATCATTTCCCATAAACCATTTGCTTCGAGAATGATTTGCATTCGAATTGCCCATAATGAGTAATTCGAGGGTTTTAAAATTGGACATTGGAATTGGGGTGTACTAGTAGTACTTACTTCCTTTTTCGAAGTATCTCCACTTTCTTTCGTCATATCTCTAGGATATTAAATAAAATCTCCAAAATAAAATACCTAACACTAAGTGTGTCGGATTTTGTGGTGAGTACTCTGGTTTTGTGCCTTACGGGCTATCAATCTTAACGGGGACTAGTTTTCTTCCAAAAAAACTATCCTTGGGGATTTTATATTCTAAAACGAATAACCTAAGTAATTAATCCCTTAAAAATTATTCTCTCGATATAGTAAGTAGTGTAATTACTAAGTTACTATATTTTCTATCTATGTTTTTAGGTAAAATTACTAGCTGAAAATGATGGGTAACTTTTGATAAAAATCCTATAATAAAAGATATGAATAACTAAAATCTGATTATATAGAAAAATGGAAAAGTGGAGGGGGATTTTTTTGTAAAACCTGTTAGGGTTATTAAAACCTTCGTGTGTCCCCTTTTGTTTTATTTCGACCGCCTCTATTTCTCTCTTTTGGGAGATCGTCTCTTTAGAGTTCGTCTCCTTGGGGTCTCTGGTTTATCTCCTCTCTTTTTGGTGGTTTGTCCGCCGATGGAGATGGCGAGCTTAATCGCTCTTCTTCTTCTTCTTGTGTTCGTAACCATGGATTCCCTGATTTGATTGTGCGAAAATTAGGGTTTCGCTACAATTTTGGGATCTAATTAAACGCCGCAGAGATTGAGTGTTTCTTGGATAACTAGAAATCTGATGATTCTGTTGAGGGTTTCGATTAATAAATCTTCAAAAAGGTGTGTTTGTTCCTCTTTTGATGATTTTGAGTTTCGTCCCTTTGTGATGACTTTTGTTATCCAATTTATGTGGTTTTTCTTTGTTTCGAATCTATGAGAAATTTGTACCGTGCCTGAGACTTTTATTTTTTTTGGGGTATATTTTCCTGTTATTGATCTTGATAAAAGTTTGTAGGGATGAAACCCTTTTGTTGCCAGTGAGTATTCACTTGGTGGCAATCGTTGGGGTCTCCTGATACAGAGATTTGATAAAACACGAAATGATTTAGATTGTGTTTGTTTGATTTGCAAACTGTTTTTCCTTGAAAAATTGGTGCGGTTTGTTCTTTAGATTCGAAACCGGGAACACAATGATGATTTTCTAAAACGGTATATGATGATTTGGTTTAAAAATACCAAAAGCTCTGATGCCAAATGTTGGATCGAAAATCTAACTTCTAATCAAAATATACCAGAAATGTAAAGTTTTATTAAATCTTAATCTGTCATCATCTTTGATGTTTACAAACCGTTTCCTATTTATACTACATGAAAGGGTGCGAGTGAAGAGTCGCGTCCCTTGGTAAATAACTGTTTTACAGTTATGTAACTGCCATTTTGTAACTGTCTTGTCAGCGGGTTTGTGATTACCCGGTTGGATGGGTTTCGGCCCAATAAAGATGAGAATCAAGCATCAAGCATCAATTTAAGATTTATGTTTGAAGTATTTGAAGTGATATGTTCACGTTTGAAGCTTTAAGTACTTGAGTTGTTATGCTTATTTATCTATTTGCAACTTCAAACTGTGTGGAACTTTGAATTATTTGAAATTATAAGTATTCTGTTATGTTATACATATTATTTATGCATAATTTATAATAATATATGCATAAAATTCCAATCCGCCTAGGCGAATTCCGCCTCGAAGGTGATGGACCGCCCGACTAGCGCCTAGCGATTTTTGCAACATTGCATAGCGCACAAAGCCTAAAAAGACTTATCAGTCTTAAACCCCCAAGCAACTTGATTCAAGTGATTTAACACTTAGTAGTTGGGTCAAACGCTGGCTACGCGCGCGATTTATCCTTGATAAACATTAGCTTAAAATAATTTGGAAAATGAGCAAAAGCTGGTCAATGCATAAAGCGCATTATAAAATAGGTGAATGTCGTAGTGTGATACAAAAGGCATATAAAACAGAAAAAAATTATTGAATCCCGACATTCCAATCAAGCGGTGTGATAGACACTAGTCGTTTAGTTGGGTAAAACCCTGCCCATCCATTTCCTTAATAGGGAGAATTGCATGTAAGGTAATTGCAGATAAGAAAAAAATTCTATTTTATGGAATTTACTTTGAGAACCTACTTTTAAGGGTCTAGGTTATAAGTTTGTAGCAAAATAAAAGAGTCTGGAAACACGTACAACAGCACTTGGGGATAACAGGATTAAAAGCGTATTAATGTATTATAGCATCTTGCCTTAAACGTTGATTTTGAAAGTAGATATCCTCCTAACTAAATTGACATATCTATACATTCTGCTATTTATTTGAACAAACTACTTAATTACTGTAGTTTTGTTTTGTTTACCAATGAATGAGCAAAACAAAAGGTGAGAAGAAAGCGATAGTAGTAGTACGTTACCAGGAAGGTTTTGGGATACGGTGGCATCAAGAACAGTATCACCAACAGCCTTGATGAATTCAGGGCCTCCAGTGACTGCACCTTCCTTTTGACTGGTAACTAGTACCACTATCCCTTTATTGTTTCCCTCTTCAAGTGTTGGATACCAACGCTCCAATACTTGGTCAGCATACTCAAATGCATCAGCTTTGCTCTGCAAATCCAAACTCCATCATTTCTTTTCAATCATCCATTAATACCACATACATACATTCATCATACCAACCGACACATAAAAAAAGCAAATACTACTACATCAGATTGATTGATTAGATGATAGTTTAAAACACTAACCGTCAACTTACGAACTGTAACGAAATTTATCCGAATTTTCTTCCTATACTCCAGATCACTCAACAAGTTCTTCAAGTCAGCTCTGGTGACTCTACTAAGCACACCAGCATCATCAACCACATAGCTCTCTTTTGGTGGACCATCATTAAGCACATTAAACTCAGAAGCAAATGCAGCTGACCCATTATTAGCCAAAACTGGTGTAAAGTTAAGTGCTAATGAGATAGCTAATGCAGCCAAACCATTAGTTAACCAGTTTGTGTTTGTGGGTACTAATGATTTGAAAATTGTATCTTTTTTCAGATTGCATGAAATGGTTGTTTTAGTGTTTGTTAAAGTGATGGAGTTTGTTTTTGGGATATGTTGTTGTTGCTTAAAATTGAAAAGTGATGAGAATGTATGAGGAGCTAAAATGGTTTCCATTTGGAAGATGAATATGTGTTTTTGGTTGTTGGTTTTGGTTTCTGCATATCATAATGTGTTTGTGTTGTCAAGTGGAATCAGTTATGAGTGGTTTGAATTTGTTTGTTATGGATTGGTTTCTTGGTCATTTTATTTGTGGATAATGTCTTGTCTATTTTACTAAGACAAGTTTGCACTTAAATCCTTAAACTATCACTTGGTTGCAACTTTTCGGTTGACATTGGAAAATTTTACCCGAGTGACTTTTGAGAAGGAAATTTTGATTTCAATAGTCTATGAAAAACATGATCATTCATATTTAACACTGAAAATTTAGTTAGAGCGATAGGTATGGTGACGAGTTGCTTCGCCACTTCTTACGTGACAGCTCGTCACATGCTCGCCACCATACCAGAAGCCCTTGCCACCTCTCGTCGTTTGGAGCTTCGCCATGGAAGTGAGGAGGAAACGGACAAAAAATTTAAAATGTTACCGTTTCAAAATCTTTTGTTTTCAAATTTTACAACTTTTATTTCTTTAAAAAAAAAAAAATTTAAACCCACACTCTATAAATAACATCCTATTTTACCTACGATTTTCACACTTAATCCCAAAATCTGATATGGCTTGTTCACTTTCACATACCATCGATGAAATCAAAGCTTTGGTTGAAAAACTAATTGACGGAGATATCGTTCGTCAGAAAGCGATTACGGAGTTAGCCGTCCAATTTGACAATGCAAGCATAACGAAAGACGATATGAGAAAATCATACGAGAAATGCAATGACATTCCACAAGAGAACCGTGCTTTGATCGACACTTTTTTGAAACAAGAATCTGATAAAGATTACGAGATGCATCTTGATTTGTTTAGAAAGGCGGCAAAAATAGAACAACAAATGAATACTAAATTTGTTTGGCTATGGAAAAAATACAATTAGGAGGATTGTTTTTTAAATTTCGTATTGTAATTTTAAATTCCGTATTGTATTTTTTAAATTCCGTATTGTAATTTTAAATTCCGTATTGTAATTTTTAATTTCGTATTGTAATTTAAATTCCAACAACTACTTTTCCTCTATAAATATCCCTTTATCATTATTCATTTTCTCACACAACTTTTTATCAAACTCTCTCAAATATCATTCATTTTCACACACACACACACTATGGCTAATGAGCCAAACAAGGTGCGAGATGCTATCCTTAGACGACTACAAACTGAACAAGAAAAGGAGGTCATCTTGGTTAACAATTTGTTGTGTGAGATGACTCGTTATCTCCTCCAGAAGTTAAGCCGTGCTGAGGAGGAAACAAGGGTACATTTGCTACCTCTCGACGAGCCACTTAACAACTACGGTCTGCATGCTCTGCTTATGACCTCGGAATCAGATATGCGTATCACAACCGCCTTGGAGGCCGTTAGGGAAGAAGTGCTGAGAACCATAAATGAGAAGCAAGAACTCATCAACAATTACCAAGTAATGTAAAAGCTTGTGTTCTTGTATCGTAATTTTAATTTTCGTATTGTATTTTTTTCATATTGTATTTTTAAATTTCGTATTATAATTTTAATTTTCGTATTGTATTTTGTATTTTAATTTGAATGAAATGAATTTATTTTGTGTGAAAAAATGGTAAAGAAAATAAAATTTTGAGTGGGTGGGGCCCAAATGAGAAGGTTGATGATATGTTATGAGTGAAGGGGTATTTTGAAGTGGGAGTGTTAAAATGAGATGGCACCCGATGAGACCCAAATGAGAAGCTTGAGCTCTTCACCATACCTATCATTTTTAAAGACAACAAGAAAGGATAAACGAAAAAGTACTTTGAGACAAAATGTGGTATATCTTATATCATAACACGGGTTCGATTCTTGGATCGGGCTAGTTTTTAGAGAGAGAAACACTAGAGAGAGAATAGTTTAGAGAGAGAAAGTGTTTCTTGTAAATGATTATTTTACTAGCTTATCTCTTCCAAAGTTGGAAGAGACTATATATAGAACTTACAATATACCGGGTATTTGAACCCGACTTAAACCGAAAAACGTACTATAAACTATTAAACTACGAGCTATATAAAACAGTAAAATACACGGGGTGACCGAGTCTTTTTCTAATATCCAACAATCTCCCCCTAAGGGAGGTCACCCTGAAAATTCCAAACATTATTACTTCCGTCATTAGCTCGTGGACATTTAATATCTTGAACGTTTGGTGTAGAGATCTTTTGATTTATCTTACACATGTCTTTGACTGTGATCTTGAGCTTTCTTGAGATCATTGCCCAAACATAATCTTACATCATCTTGTAATAATACGCCATCTTGTGCACTTGTGAATGAATACTTGACATCAGAGTTTGCGGAAGCTTTGACACCTTTATGAGGTTTTTCATAACATCATAACAAGTGTAGGTCGTGTCTGAACATTTGGTTATTTACTTGACATCTCAGGAACTCGGACTTTCCATCTCTATCTCCATCTTTACGATATCCTGTAATGAAACAGTTAGTACTAAAGAGAAAATTGATTTGAAAAGACATTCTAAGTGTTTCTTATAAAAGACTTTTGTAACACTTCGAAAGTTTTGAATGTTTGTCAAACTATGAATAACCGTCAATTCTTATACTGGAACAAGTTTGATTCACACAGAGTCGCACCATTGTTTCTTTCCAGTTGACACAAGTTTGATTCTTGTAGAATCGCACAAGTCACCTACCTAGAGCTTGTTTTATGTTGGCTCTAGCAGGATTTCCATCTTCATTGTGAAAAACTATAGTTTCACTCGGATGTTCTGGCAATATCACAAGGATAATGCGTAGGACTCTTATGATGGACTTGTTTTCACAGTGTGTGAGAGACAAGATAATTGGATATGTGTCCTAACGAGATTAACTGACGATCTCTTGGCTCTAGACTCAATAGTGCGTTTTGGTTTTAATTATCGGAGGCTGGAGCAGACTGCCACCTTTTCAATATCAACTAACTCGGAGTGAGAAAGTCAATAGATAATGTGTTTTATCTCCGTGAGAAATGAAACAGAAATCTTTTGAAAGATTCTGAGTGGCTGGGGAGGGTTGTGCATTGCATCACTGGGTCCATGATGACGATCTTCAATGTCAGCAATCATCTTAGTGATTCTGGCAGCATATGAATTGACCCGGTTTCTGCCTAAGTTCAAGAAGGGCTTCTTTCTTTACACCCTTTATCTTTACAATTCTTTTTAATTCTTCAACCCCTTCAGTGCTTACCGAGACTTCATGACTAGAACCTTGTTGGGTTTATTCCAGTTCTAGCTCTATCTCAGTCGGCACTTTTCCCTTATTCTCACTTTTACTCCTTTTCCATGTCATACCTAAGGACTTCTACACTAACTAGTGGATTGTCCCTGGGTAGATCCCTCCGGTTTTGGTTGGATCATCGGGAATAGTACCTAACCTTACCAACCTTATTACTCCAATTAAGTAAAATGCATGGTCAGTCTTTTGGTACAGTTCTCCTTTACATAAAACCATTGAAAATTCAATTGAGGCACTTTATGATATAACTATCCAAGCGTTTAGTACCTCGATCGTTTTTGATTTTCGAAACGCTCCCCCTCAAAATGTGCTTCGGTATTCGAAATTGTTTAGCACGTTTAGGCGGAGTATATGAGTCTTAATAATCACAGTTATTATTATACACATATTTTAATCACATTTTCTCCCCTTATCAAAAAATTTAAACCCTTTGACATTTTGGATATCAATTGATTTAAATATGTTATAAAATTTAGGAGAAAAGTGTGTCCTTAATTCGCAAGTCGTGTAAGAGACATATAATTGCTCCCCCTCAATAGATTAACTAGCTACTAATGTACAAGGTATATTATTCACAATAAGAAATAAGATTGACCTTTTGATTATAACGACGATGTCGTCACGTTGTTCTGTTGATCAGCCTGTAGTCAATATATCTTATTCTTCCTCCAACAAAGCTTTCTA